>JAHLGP010020637.1:2287134-2465353 GCA_020141445.1 Bruguiera sexangula
ATTAATGTTAAAAAAAAAAAATTGACCTTTACCTTGAACTTTATCCTTAAGAGACAAATCATTACATGTTCCTTATGAGAAATAATATCTAAATTTTTTTTTATCTTTAATTGTATCACATTAAAAAATATTAGTAATAATTAGAATTGAAATGAAAAAATTGAAAGGTATAGGGTTATATTAAAAAAATTGAAAGGATTAAGGACAACTTTTTTTTATCCTGCCTTTATTTCGGTGTTTTTTTCTTTTGTCATATCTTGTTCAATAGCAAAAAGGGTATTTTGGTCATTTTAAAATATTTATCACGATACTTTTGTATTTGAATTTAAGTTTTACTAACACCCACTTAATAGAAAGTGTTTTAAGTTTTGAAATTTAAAATATATTATATCTTTTATAATTTTTAGGGACATTGGATATAAAGTGCAATTATTTTTTTAATTTAAAATGCGAAATATAATTATTCTTGATTAGACCAGAGCAGTATTTTTATGTAACCGCATAAAAAACAAGCAATTATAAAGCTAACGGGGGTTGGCGCGCTCAACAGCCCGTAATCGACTTTTGAGGAAAACAAGGGTCGACTAAAGGCGAGAATTCGGGGCTTGAAACAAGTTGACTACAAAACCTTTTTTCGGATACCTATACAAGCAGTGAATGAGATTACGAGGTCGCCATTTTCGTTCTCAAAATGCTAGGCTGCAGAGCCAAGCGGTGGTAAGAAAGTTGAAGATGGCACTTTCCTAGTCAAATTCTATTTATTAGGGAGACTGTTGGGGGTGCAACAAAATTATTCAACTTGATCTGCGTTTGCCTTTGCAGAGAAAGTAATGATTTTATAATAAATAATATTAGAGTCGACTTGATTCTAATTTTGATATTTTTCATTAAGTATTTCACACAAAAATAAGTAAAATAGTCTCAATTTTTTAAATTTAATAAAAAAAAATATTATAAAAATATTATATCTTAACTCTCATATTTTATATCAGATAAAAAAATAAAAATTTTAAATTATATAAATATAAATATTATATATTTAAATAGATTAATTTTTAAGAGAAAATAATAATTTCGTGATAAGATACTTTGCATACGTGCACTTTGATATCCATATCCACGATGACTTTGCATTGGGCATAAAAATGTTTGATTTAAGATTGTATATTTGCATGACTTTTTTATTTTTTGAGCAAGTATATTAAATGAAAACGATATTGGCAGCCGTGGTCCCAAATGAAAGTGACCTGCTTTAAAATAATAATTTTTTTTATAAAATTTACATTTTGTTTAACAAAAATCGTAAATATGTATGAATACTAATAAAATATTTAAAAACAAAATAAAATGTAATAATTCATGGTATTGTATTTTTTAATGTATATTCTATTATATATTTTATTAATCTTTAAACACCTCTTGTAATTTTTATTAAAAATATAAAATTTAAAACAAATAATGTTATTTTAATACAATTGAAGCCACCCAAACTTCACTCAGGTGAAGACTGCATCTCTCTAAATTAAATTAACTCAAGAAGATTCATTGAAGACAAGAAAGAAACATATCCACCAAAGGGTGAAGATAACGTCTTAGCAATAAATGTCATCTCCAAGAAACTTCTTCAATATGAAGTTGTGTGACAATATAATCATATAATTCCAATAACAGCACCATTTAATGTCAGGAATTTGATCATAATTTGTGTATTTATTTTTATATTAATTTGAATTTAAATCTGTAAAATTACGCTTTTCTTTAATAAGTAACGATTTGAAGACCAATGCTTTTAGGAAATTTAAGACTCAATATATCGTGATCGTACGAGGGAGGGACTCACGTAGAGTTGTCACTCACTTAAAGGTGCATTCTCCACCTACTCGAGATTGAATCAAAACATTAGGTGGTGGCCTTTGACCTGTCTTAGGACTGCAAGGGTGTGCATCCCTTTTCTTTTTTTTTTTTTTTTTTTAATCATAAAAAAAAAAAATCCCACTAACAGCCCAATCTGTGAATCTTAATTAAAGCACAAAAACGATGTAATTATATAGGCGTCTAGACAGTAAGATATCTGACATGGGTTTGTGTTTATGTTGAAAGGGACACCATTGTTCCTTCTACACTTGCCCTGTCCTACCCCTTTGTTTCTCTCTGTCTTTCTCTCCCTCCTCCTCCTCCTCCTCCTCCTCCTCCTCAACGATCAAGATTTACAGTCATATTAAGCCAACCCAATAACGATTTATCAATTTCTTTTTTAATTACATGCTTCAAGCACAAAGACCACAGATGTCCAAGTCTCGACCTGCTTCCTCTTCTTCTTCTTCTTCTTCTTCTTCTTCTTCATGGCTGCTTTTCTATGTCAAACTCCAATTGTTTGCTCATGTCAGGCAGTTCTTCCGACCCAGAACAACACGAAAGGATAAATCAAGAACCAAAGTCGTGATGGTAAGGAATGAACCGCTACAACAAGTGGCTGTACTGGATGATCATCGACAGATTAAAATTGATCAAGATGATTCTGTGATGCTACAACGGTCGGTAAAAAGACTTCTCTTTGGAAGCCGGGAAGAGAAGGAGATGGCGGCTATGGAGATAAAGAGATTGGCTAAAGAAGATGCGGAAACAAGAAAGTTGGTGGCTGAGCTCGGTGTTATTCCGGCCTTGGTCGGGATGGTTACGAAGGAAGTGGGAGGCCGCCGGCTAGTGGCCGTCAAGGCTTTGATAGAGCTTGCTAATGGAACCTACACGTAAGTTTTTGCTTCACAGCCTTGTTGTTTCTGCTCCTTTCTTCGGAGCAACATTTGGTTTAAAATTACCAATCCATGTTCATCTAATTGAGTTCTAACAGTAATATTAAAATTAATTCAGCTCTAATACATTTTTTCTATTTGGCGTTAGTAAAATGCAGGAAAAGAAACAAAATTTATTAGTAGTGCAATGTTTTGTACGCTTATTCATTCTGCAATGAATGTATAATTGATCTCCCAATTGTTTCTTTGCTTCAGTCCCTCTAGAAAGGAAAAAGAAAAAATAAAAACACAAATACCAGGCCTTTTGACTGACCCTTGTTAAACTCCAAGATAATTCAATTTTCTTTATTATTATTTTTATTTTTTCTTTCAATCATTTTTGGGAACGCATTGAATTGAAAGAAACAAGGGTTGTTTCAAAGGGGTTGGTGGGATAGGATGGTTTTCAACGGTCTTTGACTTGTTGGAGTTGGGCTTTTTGGCACCACATGGACTTTTGAGTGTGTCACGTGTCGTTTTATGGCTATGGGATTCTAAGGGTGGGTGGGGAAATACAAGGTGGACCATCTAACACAATTTTGTCACCTAGATTAACGAGCAGTTGGCAATCGGTTGAATAAAAAGTGAATAGGCAGCCATATTAGACCTTAATAATAATATGCTGATTCGGAGATCATATAGCAAATTTTGAATGTTGATGACCTTTTGATATTCAAGTCTTTTAATGTTTCCCATATATTTTTTTCTAATTACCTGACAAATGCCTTTTGTTGTTTTTTTTATAAATGTAAAGCATTAAGAACTTGATACGGATGGATCCTTGCATTTTGGGAACTGGCAATTTTTGACAATTAAGTAATAAAGGAATAAAGTTGAGTAGCCAAGCCACTCACATGGTAGTTGGTCTTGGCAGATTTGGGTTTTGGATGTTATATTTTGAACCCAGACGCTCAACTATAATTGACCCTTCTCATTGAAAGACGTGTCATGATAAAGGGACCTCTGGTGCTGTAGAAAGATATCTACCTCTCTTCTGTGTAACATTTTAGGTCTCAATGCACTGTGTTGGTACTTGGTACAAGTTTTTAGGTGGTATGATTATCAAGGTTCATTTTCTTGGTCCTGTTTTGGCAATACAAAAATTTATCTTATCTGGGACCCAAGATCTCCTCATTTCCAGGGAAAATGACGAAAAGTTTGTAAGTTTGAAGGGTCTCTATTGTTCTGATGGGGCATAGACTTTCCCTCTAGAAGTAATTACAATTTTTCTGCATTCATTCCTGTTTGTTTCAACCTAGAAAAACGCATTAAAGAAGACATATAAAGTCATATTTGGTGCTGTTTTAGCAAGATTCCAGCTTAATGGCTAAACAAAGTTAAAACTTGAAGAGCAATAATTTGCCACTGGTGTTTGGGGCTGTTTCCGCATTGAATCTGTTCGAGTGGATTAGAATATGTAAATGTGGTGTTTATTTTCCTAAAAATTACCAAACAAAAATCACCCGACGTGGAAGTTAGCTTGGTGATAATTCAGGTGTGTCTCTTCCTTTATTGACCTGGGTTAGAATCCCTGAGATAGTGCCTTTCCTCAAATAAACGGGAATTTATAGACAAGTGCAACAATAGATTACAGATTTAACATGTCACGACTGTCAACGGATGACTCTGGTCTGAATCTGTAGAGACGATGATTAGCATCTCTATAATATCCTTGTTAATAAAGAAAAAGAGCCAGACAAAAATAAAAATTAGGTTGGCGATGCGTGTGCTGTTGAGTGTCCAACGAGTAGGGAGCTGTAGGAGGGAAGACATGTTGTGGTGACAATGTTTCCCTTACGAGAAAGACTTGGGAAAGGTACCCATGTCCTTAATAATCCATTCAACAATAAGAAGTTTTTGGTTTTTTTTTTTAACGTTTATTAGCTCAGTTCCAATTTAGAGCACTGTTTCAAAGTCGAGACTTAATTGAATTGTGTATGATCATTCAAAATATGAAATTTTTACTGCTTTTTTTCCCCAACCATAATGGCATATTAACGTATAATTTATTCATCAGGAACAAGGCTCTCACGGTGGAAGCAGGACTCTTCTCAAAACTGCCAGTGAACATTAGTGATTTACATGAACCAACAATGCAAGGATTTGCAGCATTGATTTTATCATTGTCTTCTTTGGCAAAGACCCAGTTCCCACTTTGTTCATCAGAAGTTGTTCCATTTCTCGTTGGAATTCTCGATGCAAGCTCAAGTTTTGAGACGAAGGAGTATTGTTTAGGTAGTTTGTACAACCTCTCGGCAGCATTGGACAATGCAGGGGTTCTGGTCTCTAATGGAGTTGTTCAATCTCTCTTGAGGCTAATATCTGTAAAGAAACTCTCAGAGAAAGCCCTTGCAACACTAGGGAACTTAGTGGTGACCCTAGTGGGAAAGAGAGCAATGGAAAATAGTGCACTTGTGCCAGAGAGCTTGATAGCGATATTGACGTGGGAGGAGAAACCCAAATGCCAAGAGTTTGCAGCTTATATTTTGATGATTCTGGCCCATCAAAGTTCTGCTCAACGTGAAAAAATGGAAAAATCTGGGATTGTTCCCGTGCTTCTTGAAGTGGCATTGTTAGGGAGTCCCCTGGCTCAAAAGAGATCATTCAAATTGTTGCAATGGTTTAAAGATGGAAGGCAATCAACGATGGGCCCACATTCTGAGCCTCAAACAAGAAGGGTTGCAATGGGGTCACCTATAAGCCAGAGGGAGGCTGAAGAAGGGAAGAAAATGATGAGGAATTTAGTGAAGCAAAGTCTACATAAGAACATGGAGCTGATAACAAGGAGAGCCAATGCTGGTGGGAAGTCTTGTAAACTCAAATCTTTGGTTGTTAGCGCAAGTTCTGAGAGCTTGCCTTACTAAAGACTTTCATGCACAGCTTGCCAAAACTTTATGAGGCTTCTTTGTAGGAATGCAGGTCTTAATCACTGGTCTTCACCGGGCACAAAGTGACACTTGCTGCTTAGAGGAGGGGAGTTTGTGATGACCCTTTACAGGGGACAAATGAACTTGTCACCAAGGAATGCATATCTTGTGCAGTACAGAGGTTATGTTAATTAGGCATTGTGAACCATAAAAACTTAAGAAAAAAAAAAGGTTTCTACATGGGGTCACAATCATTTGACATAAGATCGTTTCGAAACTAGAATTTATTATTAAAATGAAAATGCTTTGATTGTAAATAAAAATGACAATGATTTGTGTGCTAGAAACTCGCTCAAAGTAATGCCTGCAAACAGGCCATATCAAGAAATTTGCCAGGCGCCCAACCAATACTTAATCGTCACTTGTCAGAGGCGGGTGATAAGAGGGGCCGGGGATGACCATGACCCCTTCTTTTCAATATTTTTTGAAAATTTTGTGTAACATTTTCTGATTTTTATAGAAAAGTTTAGTTTAGTTTTTTTTTGTTACAACTTCACCAAATTTATAATCAAAGATATCAAGTGAAGAGAAAACTTTAAATCAGTAGAAGATTTGAACTTAATTCTTACTTAATTAACCAACTTAAAGTTAGTTAATATTTTACCAATCCAACCACATGTGATTCTTATGTAATTATATTAATGCATTTACTATTAGTCACTCCAAAAGTATAAAACAAATTTTGCAAAAATTTTGAATTTTAGGAGTTTGAGCTAATTAATAATTTGTTGGCCTGTAGGATAATTTAAGAGAAAAGTGAATTGAAATTATTAGGTTTTATCACTCAATTCACACTTAATTTTAATCCCAAATAATAATAATAAGATAATTTATAATAAATAACAAAGTAAATAATATAATTAACTAAATATAAAAAGATAAAATAAAAAATTAAATAGAATAATTTATAAAAATTTGATTATTTTTTGAATTTAAGTTCTTTTCTCAAAATTATTACTTTGAGAATTCTCAAATTACTATCATAAATTTTTTATGTCAAACTCTTAGCAACTCTATTTCTTCATCTAGAGCCAAATTCACAAATTACTATATTTATTAATCTAATGTCGAGTTTATCTACAAATTACTATATTTATTGATCTAGTGTCAAGTTTATCTTTACAATACTGAGGGGTCATTTAGTTTACAATTTGAAATTAAAATTAAAATTAAATAAAATTAGAAATATAATAATAAATTTTATAATAAATTTTATTTATTTTGAAATTAAAATCAAATTAAAAAAATATATATATATATATTCATTAAAAAAATATATTATAATAATACAATTATTATTAATAATTTAATTATTAAAAATATTTATTATTTATATTATTTATTTTTTGTATTTATTTTATATAAATATATCAAATTATATTTTATCTATCATATAGACAAATAAAATAAAGAATAAGAATCTAATTAATTAGTAAAAGTAAGGGAACAATGATTATTATATATAAGAGAATTTCATTCTCATGAAAATAAGAAATTTTTTATTTTTGTCAAATACTAAAAATGAAATTTCCCTTTACCAAATATTTATCATCCATTCCTTAGTAATTTTTTTTCTTTAACTAAATGTCATTTTAGGTCACTTGACTTTAAATATAATGTTATACAAAAATTTTTTACAAAATAAAAATATTTGTCTCTTTAAAATGTTATACCTTTTCTCATTATTTTGATTTACCAAAAGTATATTTCTATTTTATTCAAAATGTTTAAGACATTTGGACCTATTTACAAACAAAAATATATAAATATTTTAGTTATACCAATTGTTGTAATTGAGTATATCTTATCATATAAAAAGTAAATTACAATTTGCAGCAAATATAAAAATTTTGTGATTAACTATTAAATAGTTTTGGTTGACTGATCTGAATTTTGAAACATTTTAACATTTGCACTTCTGTTACATCAGTTAAGTGCAACGATTAGTTTTGTTAACCAATTTAAAATTTCTATAACTTTTTAACACTTAGTATAACACTTTTTTGCACGTTTGGTTGACTACAGTGATTGATCTAGTTGAATAGTCAAAACTTTTTAGAACTTTTCAGCATCTTTAACCCTTTTCTTTTGTGCTCAATTTTGTTTCTTTTCTTTGTACAATCTTTTTCATCTCATTTAAAAATATTTTTTTTCACAATCTTTTGATATTTTTTAATGATCTTATTTAAATTCAAATTTCTTTCCTTTTTACTCATAATCTTATTCAAATTCTTTCCATTTTTTGCAAGTTGATAGTTCATATTCCTTTAATAAATCACCTATAAGTTTCTTTATGGAATTCCAAATCATGTGTTGTTTTTTGAATTAAAAATTAAAATGAAATATCTTTCCAATCATATATATTTATTGTCTAATTTAGTTTTAACTATTTGTGATATTTTTTAGAAGTTGACTAATGTGGTATATCTTAATAGTTTTGACATACTCTAGGTCATATTTTTTTTCTATACATCTCTAATTAATACATAATGACATTATAAACTAAATAAATTTATCTTTCCAAACATATAAGGCTTATCATCTAATTCATTTCAAATGAAATATAACAATTTATAAAAGTTCACTTCTCTTTTTTCTACTTGTATTGCTTCCTTTCATGTATTTATGTGATTTAACTTTTCTACTAATTACACTTAAACAAAAACATTAATAATACTCAATATTTTATTATTATCAAGATATAATGTAAAACCTTAAGGTCATAACATAGTTAATGAAAAATAATATTTATTGGATTCACTAATGTGTTCACATTACAAGATATAACTAATTCTTTTTACTTAATTTTCAGGATATTGAATTTTGTGAACTCTTTTAACTTGGCCCCGATAGTATTTTAGCCTAAAATTTCTTCTTCAAATTTATTTATATACATATTTTTTCAGCAATTAAATATATTTTAAATTTACATCCTCTCAAAATTTTGTTTTGGCCAACCAAAATTTAATATGTGTGCAACATATAGTTTATGATGGTGTTTAAGAGTTAAGAGATGTCATATTTAGCTAACTTGCACTCAATACAAAATTATGAAGTTTTTAACATTGATATAACTAATGTTTATTTCAATATAATTCGTTCGTTAAAATAGAATTTATATATTATTAGAAATATTTTACTATTTATTTTTTATGCAGGTGTTTTTTTTAACTCTTTATAGTACTTCAAATTTTACTTAAGAATGTTGCTAGTATTTGACATTTAAAGCATATAGTTAAGAACAATATATCAAGAAAATAAAATGAAACAAAATAAGAGTTATCTTTATTAAATATATTAGATATTATATCCTTTTTGTCAACATTCTTGACTTAATTATTTTTTTAGTATTATATTCATGCCGCCATAAATCCTTTTAATTGTGCACAATCTCATATCATTATTTATAATGTATGGTATCATTTTTATGGCTTAATCTTACAAATACAGATTTATATAGGATTATTTTATGCTACTTGATAATTTATTTTTTTGTTTTCTATTGTAACAAATATTAAAATATGAAGCCATCTAAATGCAGCCCTAAAAACTAAAATTCTAGACCCTATTTTGTGGGTTAATGTGTGCTCAAAGCAAGTAAGAAATTCTTTGGCAATGTATTTGTAATTGTTTCTATTGATGAAATGACACTAAAAAAAAAACTTTATTGGTTAGTTTGAGATGTTAACCCCTAAGTTTCTATCTGAAAATTAGTTTTTGGTGAATACAAACCCATTAATGAAATGGATTTATGGTTTTCATTAAGTGCTTATGGGACCTTTAAATAAAATACATATTATATGTTTTAACTTTTAAGTAAGTGATACAGTATACCAAGAGACATGAAGATCATATTGCTAAGAACAAAATTTTAAAGAGCATCAAATGAAGAAATATAGTTATGTGCTATGTTTTAAAACTTCAAGTAAAGGTGATGTAGGATAAGGAGCTGAAATTAATACCCTAAAATTAAGCTTTTAGGAAAAACTATTCTTGGTTATTGTTACACATACAATATTAATTTATATTACTTTGAACATATTAATCATTGTAAATAATGCAAATTATATATAATATTCAATATGTAAGCAATTAAGCTTTTAAACAAAATAAACATCTATTAATATATTTTTACCCATCACTTTATTTATATTTGTATACTATAAACACAAGCATATACACATTACATACAAATACTACTTAATTTTATATATTATACAAATATATTTACACACACGAGTACATTCAACATGATATAAATATATATAATATGTAGGATATAAATAAGTCTTTGAAAAAGAATATGATCATATTTTATAATATTAGGGATACTTTTAGTTAGTCTTATTTTATATATTATCTGCATGTACACTTTTTTTATATGTGGTTCAATATATGAAAAAGAACAAAAAAGAAATAAAGATGATATTTTGCGACATTTAAAAAAAAATATATATATGTTAAAGGTATAAAATTTCATATTCTTAAAGTATAAATATTTGGTATGATTTATAATATTTATGAAATTTTCAGACTATTATATTGACCTTTTAGGTAGACTTGAGGTTACAAAGTGTTAGTTTGCATGGAATTAAAAATTTATGATCTTGGGATGCATTTTTTTTCGTTGCTGCTTGTGTTTGAGTTTTATCGCTGGCCACTAATCTCTCAAATATCTAGTAATCCACGCGTCGATAATAGTAGAACGGACCTTCACTTGCTGATGGATCATTACAATCACCATACACCTTCAAGGGTGACCTTTTGTTTCGATCATCTTGTTTGTCGTTTGATAAGCTAATGCTTGTTTTTTATTTTTTTTATTTTTTGGTGTTGCTCAATTCCTTATTTTAAATATTCGGTCTTATTTTTTTGGATCTATTCCAAGTCTTTTAGTCCCATTGATCAAATATTATATGGACTACCAACGCGTGTTTATGCAAGGTTGGGGCACCATTACAGGTAACTATATCCTCAATTTTCATTGGCTCTTATGTTTTCAAATAAGATGACATTACTCTTTGATCTATGTGCATTTTGAGGTTGAGTGTTAGAAAATCCTACCATTAAAGAGATTTGGGTTTAATGAAACTGGGATTCTAGTAATTAATAAATATCAATATAGACTCTTAGTCTTATTGCAATACAATCTTCTTATATGTGAGAAAAACTTCAAGTATATGTCAAAATTTATGTAGTACGTGAAATACACAATTCAATAGGAAAGATGTAATCCTTATGGGTCTTTGGAGCATTGATGTTGGTCATTACGACCTAGTATATCATTTCTGTTTTATTATTTTTTTTTCCTTACATTTTTTTCTCACACATTTTATTCTATATATTGATATAATATCAGAATTTGTTTTATCCTTTTGCTTGCAGGCACCACTCAACGACACACAACCCCTTTTAATTGTTCAATATCATCATAAATGTGGCTTCTTAGTACATGGGCTTGACCTACTTAACTCAATTTCACTGTGTCGTATGCTCTAATTGAGTCTAGTATGTATCAAGAGGACGTATGAAAAAATATAAAATCTCATATCTTTAAAGTATAAAAATTTGATATAACTTATAATGTATATAGATTTTGTTTTTTTACCTATTAGTTTAAATTTTTAAATAAATTTAAGATTTTATAGTGCTATTTAACAAGAAAAAATAGCAAATTAATCTGTGAGTTAACCGAACCTAAAAATTTAAAATTAGAGTTTAGTATTTATGACTCGATTTTGAAATCGATCCAACTTATTTAACACCTTCGCTTGATAACCAACCAAAACCCGTTTTCTTTAACACCATAAATTATTGAAGAAATTTCGAATTGATTCTCTTTCTGAAAGAATAATGCAATGTAACTCAATTCACTTTTTTGATTGAATTTTTTCAAAGCACTAAAATGGGGGACACATAATCCAAATAAAGCCAAGTGATAGCTGATCCAAAAACCTTCTATAAGAAAAAGCAAAATCTACCTCCACCGTCCATTCATTTGCCTTCGCTCTCCCTCTTTTATTAATTCCTTCCACCATTATTTCCTTTCAAGTGTTGTATTGGTAGCCAAAGTACATTTTTCTTGACACATTTATAATGATCCCAAGAACTGCGTATTCAATTTCGCCATTGGCTCAGCCGCCTTGCCTTATAATGTCCTCAAGAAGACCAAGGCTGAGCTCTATAACTTACAAGATCCAACATGATCGTCATGGAGATGAGCCGCATGGCAAAAAGATTCACTCTCTTGAATATCCCTGCGATTATGTTATTCTGTTTTTCCAAAGAGATGATGTCATCCCGCCGTCTTGATCCCGCTAAATCTCTGCAAGCTTGAGGATGGCGTTGATCATTTGGTTACCAGGTCATGGGACATTATGACGTGCAGTGAGGCGTAGAAGCTTTGCAAGCCAAACTCAATTGGGTTAGATAAATTTAAGAAATACATCAAGATCCCATCTTTTGATGGTTAGAATAGAGCTCAGATGCCAAATGGAAAATGGTATTCATGGGGTTGAGTTTCGGGATTATTCAATCTCTAGAAATGGGGTTTCAATTTTGGACATGCCCTCCAAAATTCGTTCCAAGCTTGTGGATGTTACCAAATTTAATTTGATATATGATGGGCTCAAAAGAATGCCCGAGAGATCAATCTAGTGATATTAGATTTTAAGATCTATTTAGACAAAAATTCGCTCTATAAAAATCCCTCCTTAGTTCGGAATTTACATTGATCTTGGCTTCGAAATGTGTTTTTTATTGATGGTCTTAGATTGAAAATATTCTTTGCTATATACACAATCATTTGTCACTTCTAGCATAAGCAACCGTAAAATACTTTTGGCTATCCATCTTCACCATTTTCTTTTTTATTTTTCTCACTTTGCTTTATAACAATGAATCCCTTTTGTTAAGCATACTTTATATAGAAATTGAAAACATCCTCTTGAAAACACCGAGGTTATCTCAGCCATTGGAGAATCTACTCTATCATTATTTCACACCCGTCTTATCTCAAGATTTTCTAGACATTGTTCCCTAGTATCCTGTTAGTTATGCAGTGATTCTTCGCCTTCTTCTCATAAGGAAGAATGAAGTTCCATAACCCAAAACAATAAAAATAAAAATAAAAAAATCAGAGCAAAAGTTGTCTATTTACAAGAAATGAATGAAAATCCATCATACAAAGTTGAACAACAATCTTGAAATTTAAATTTTAGATATATAAGAGAGAAATTTTGACTTGAGATCCTAGTGATCGAACAATGAATATTATTAGATTCTTTATTGCATAAGATCTTCATGGATCCTATTATTTGCAAACCCTTTGGATTTCCTTTTTTGAAAAAATTTTGTTAGTTTGTAAAGCTATTTGCCACAAAACAAAACTCTAAAAGAATTTCTTAGAGGTATGTTTTAGAGTTGAGGATGTCAACTACCACAAAATATAAACTATGTACATAGCTTACATAGTGGCAACAAAGAGTCAATAGAGAGAATACCCACAAGAGTCTTTTGGCAAAATTCTTTGTAATTTATGAGTGAAAGTAATAAAAGTTGAGTGAGAGATTAGTGCTTTGATATTAAGTTGTCAGAAGCCAATTTTTCATGAACTTTTCTGCCTTGTGATGACACTGTTATCAAGCTTAATCTCAGCCCACTAAAGCACACAAAGATCACAAAAGGAACTTTATCAAGAATGACACACACAATTCAAGAAGAGGAACAGCTCGCATGTACAGGAATCAATTTTCGACTTTTATTACTTTTATTTACAAAGTATAGAGGATTTGTCAAAATGACTTTCATGAGTGTTCTTTCTGCTGAATTTTCATTGCCACTTTGCCTCTCGTCCAAGTTAATAACTAGTCTGGATTTGATAGCTATGTTCAAAACACGATAATGAAAATTACCCAAACCTAAATAACCCTTCTATAAATCAATTCAATAACTAAATTATCTAAAACTTAAGTTTCTTAAGACATGATGAATCCCAATTGCAAATAATTGGAGACCAATGTTCTAAAAATTAAACCAGAGTGACTAGTTGGACTGAAATTTCGAGCTCGTCGAGTTTTTAATTCAATTCAATCATAAAATAAGTTCAAGAATTTGGTTGAATTGGTAAATAACAAAAACGGCTCATTGGTTCAAGGTTTCAAAAAATTTTTATTCAAGCTATAAAGTTTATCTAAATTTGTAATTCAGTACCTAAATTTATCTAAACTTATAATTAAATCCTACACTTTATTTGAACTTGTACCTAAGCTTCTCAAAATAATATTTATGACAATCATGTAATTATTTATAATAACTATGCAAGAAATATATTTAATTTAATTCAAAATTGATCCTGATCTAACGTAATTGGTCAACCTTTGACCTTGACTTTTTTGATTCGCTGACGAATTTAGTTTTCAAAACATCGCCTGAGATCCAACATCTGAAAAGCTTGAAACTTACAATAAACTAATTTGAAAAATATTTATAAAAACCTACAAATTCGAAAAGCTAGAAAAATTCTAAAATTTCTCTCTATCCCTCTCGTCTCTCTCTTGCTCTCTCTCTTCGTTTCATCATCTCAATCATCTCTCTATTTCACTTGTAATATAGAAATGCAGAATTTTCGTTACTTTTCCCGTCAGTTTGCCTCTACAACGTACAGAGGAGGCAGAGAATGAGAAAGAGCAATACAAAGAGAAAAAAGAAAAATTTTTCAAATTTTTGAATTTTTTAAAATTGAGAGAGAAAGAGGATTTTTTTTTTTTTCAAAATTTCCGAGTTGTTTTCAAAATTTTTAAAGAATTTTCGAATTTTTTTAATTTTAATATTTTTCCTAAAATTTTCATTTTTGGTCATATTTTTTTATTTTTGGAAATTTCTTGTTGTTCATTGTTTTTCAAAATTTTGGCTTTATTAATAATTTTTGTCTTCTAATTTTTAAATTTTTTTTTGAAAATTAATCACATATTAGAGTTTTCAAATTTATTTGATTTTTCAGATTCTTTTAATATTTGGAATTTTGAAAGAAAAATTATTTTAAAAAATTTTTTATTTCTATGATTGTTTGGATTTTTTTAACATTTTTCATATTATTTATGATTTTCAAATTTCTTCATTTTTCATATTTTTTGAATTTTCAAAATTTTTAAAAGTATATATTTTTTTAATTTTTATTTTTCTATTGTTAGGATTTTTTTTTAATTTCGATTTTTTTGAATTTTTGAAGTTTTATAATTTTGTTAAAATATTTATATTTTTCTAAAACAATTCTCATAGCATTAAAACGTGATGACATGACATCTAGCAGAAAAAAAAAAAAAGTTAACGTGGTGGATCTCTCGGCAAAATGAATAGCGAATTAACAGGAAAAAGGTCAATTCTATTGATAACAACCATATAAGGGGTGCATTTCAAATAAATAAAAAAAGAAAAAGAAGTTGTCATGATTTAAAAATCATGTATGCTTGAAAAGACAAATCGTGATTTTGTTTTTTTTTTTGCCAAGTTTTTACGTGCTATATGTTGCTATAATAAAATTAAAATGACAAAAAAAAGTTACTTTAATAAAAATAATTAATTAAAATATTAAACTATATATTTTTTATTGTATCATTATAAATATATAATATATAATTAAAAAATGAGGTTATTAAGCTTGTTCTAACTACACACTAAACCATTTTCAATCATTTTTAAAGGAATTTATAAATAACTATTAAATACAATTTAGCATCTATTAAATTTAAATTTGAGGTAAAATTTAGATTTTAAATTTCAAAATTTATTGATAATTATTTCTTAAGCACTCGAATTGAAAAAAAAAAATCTTTTATATCATATTATTATGTTACAACATAAGTGGCATATTTCTTTTTTTAATTTTTAGTTTACTTTAATGTAATCTCAACAAGGATTTTTTTTTATTATTATTTCTAAGAGTCTTTTACTTTTCTTTTCCTTTACATAATTGTTTCAAGGAAATATCAAGTTGTTGATTATGTTTTGAGTGAACCATTAAAGTATCAATAGTTCTGTAAACTAGACCCACTCTAGATAGCTTGTATCTATGGTTAAGCTTCTCTTGGGTGTAACTGTCCATCTATTCGTCTCCATTCTATATTGAAATCAAAAGACAGTAAAAGAAGGATGAGTATACTGTTAATAAATATTGTCATTTCTTTTCTCCACCGTTTCATTAAATAGAAAATATATATTTTTTTCATTTCTCCATTCCTCTAATCTTTTTTTTTTTTTTTGTTTTTTCCTTTCTTTTTCCCAAATTGTCTCCTTTGTTTACATCTGGATAGTTCTGTTGAATTTATATGCGCAACGTTGAATCACCGACTTGGGTCTTCCAAAAAATAAAAGGTGGCGAAAGCAAATGTAAATTTTTAATATATTTTTGTTTTGATTTAATTGAGATTTACATTTTTTTTAAAATATACGATGGAATCTCTTTTTCTTAATTCTTATTGGAAGTCACCCGGCAGGTTTATAAAAAATCCATGTCGTGGTATGCGTTATTCTTCTTCTTTTTTTTTTTTTTTTTGTGTAATCTTTTTCTTTTCATTAATAGGTAATCTATTACATAAATTTAATTTCTATGTGAAAATTTTCCTTTAATAAGTGAAAGATCCAGTAACACTTGTGTATATTTTACCGATATATTAGTCATAAATTCATATAATTTTAAAAAATAAATTTAACTTAAAATAAAAAAATAGATGCAACTTATCATTTGAACATTTCCCTATTCATCATGCACATCTCACTGTTTTTTATTTTTTATTTTTTATTTTTTATTTACATTTATCTTGTTTTTTTTTTTTTAAAAGGTAAATAGTGTCCTCTAACATTATTTAATTTAGAGACGCTTATTAAATCAGTCTTGAAATTAAAGATGAACGAGTTCAAACCTGCGAGGTTACCGAGCAAGCTCTCACCCAAATTACAGACACAGTTGCTTGAGCATTTCTGGTTGCACACAATCCACCAAGGCGTAGCACTCGAAATCCCACAACTCTGGCCAATGCTGCAAATGGCATAGCCCCTTTGATCAAATCGCCAAAGCAAGCAATATCTCAATCACTCTGGCCAAAGTCAATCACTTGCTGCACGGGGGTTTGTAAGGGAAATCTCAACTGATCAACCCAAGGTACATGATTTTTTCTAATATACTCTTTTTGGCTGTTAGAGAGTAGACAGATATATGCGTTTCTGAGTTTAAAAATATTGGCTTGATGGGTTTCTGCAAGTTGGATTTTGCCCCAAAAACGTATTCGTTAAGGGTTTTGTGTAATTGTCTCAAAATTTAATGAATGGATTACAGGAGAGGTTGTATTAGTTGCTTTCTTTAAAGTTAGAACCTTTATAGCTTCTCTGTTGGAGTGTAGACAGATTTATGCATGCCTAAGGTTAAAATTATTGACTAGATGGGTTTCTGCAAGTGGGTTTTGCTTGAATGTATCTTTGAAGGGTTTAGCGTAATTGCCTCAAAATTAACTAATGGATTACACGCAAGGTGGGGTTCTTCGGTTACTTTCTTTAAAGTTAGAACCTTTATCATGTGGGTCACAATTTTGGGATTTTTTTTTTTTGTTAATTCTGGTTTAAAGTTGAATTTCTTTATGCAGTCAAAAGAACGCTATATGTACTTATGCTCAAAACAAGAAAGAAGCCCTTTTCTTATATTATTATTTGATTTATCAATTTGAACTAAGCCATCATCTTTCACTATTTTCGTGTCTAACATGTTAAATGCAGAGATTAGAAGAACTATAACCACCATGGATGATAGGTCAACAGGTATCGATGGAATCTTGAGATTGCCTCCATTCCTAATCTACCAAATCATGTCTTACCTTTCAACAAAGGAGGTGGTACAGACTAGTGTATCATCCAAGACATGATATCACTTGTGGGAATCATTCCCCATTTTGGATTTTGATCAAACTTACCTCGTAGGTGAAGATTTAGCCTTTAGAAATCTCTGCATATTTTCTGAGTGGCAACATCAACAATTTTATAGATCCATAGGGAACTTCACAAAATTTGTGGATAGCTCGATTTATCAAGCTGAAGTTTTGCATTCTGAAATTTTGGCTTTTCAGTAGCATGGTTGGTTCTGAGTTGTGCTATATGGTTGACAAATGGATAGAATTGGCCATTAAGAGTGGAGTCAAAGGGTTTTGTATATCCATCAAGGCAGATAGAAATATAAGTTACACTTGTCCTCAGATAATAGTTTCTGCTAGATGTATAAGCAGTTCAAAGATAACATGATTGTAGTTTGACGTAGTCCTTTGACCTACATTTGCATTGTATGGAAAAATTAGCTTTCTATCATGTCCATGTAAATGAGGAGACGATCCAGAAGCTTTCCAATGGCTGCCCTTTACTTGAGGATTCTGCTTTAAACCACTGCTGGGGTTTCAAATGCTTTGACGTTTCTAAACTTTGCAAACTCAAGACTATCCACTTGCATGTGGAAGATCTTGAAAGTGTCAAAATAGCAGCTTTTTAACTCTCCAATATTTTAGTCCTTGCACCACTGGAACCATACTCTGTATGATTGACATAGTAGGCTGCAAAGATTTGAAAAAGTTAAACTTCTCATGCATTAAAATATGCAACCAAGAGTTTTGGAGGCTCCTGTCTACATTTCCTTTACTAGAGACGTTGTTTGTGAATCGCTGTGCTTGCCCGAGGAGTGTTAAGATTTCAAGTAAATGACTATAGATATTGGGCCTTCTCTTTAACCCTAAGTTGGAGGCAATTAAGATTGATACCCCAAACCTACTTGAATTTTTTATTCTGGTGATGAATGCCTTCCCACTTACTCTATACGTGCTCGAAGTCAGCAGCATGTTGATCTTATATTTGATGATGAACATAGCTCTGATAGGTACTTGGGGTTAAAGAATTTCTTGGACCAGCTAATCAAATTATTTAGTTGTCTTTATATATTGCAGTAAGCAAGGCATGTTTTATGCCTATCTGATGATTGATAATATGACATTTTGTTTCCCGAAAGAATTTGTTTTAATTATTTTCTTTGGACCTCTTGCTGGCCATTTAGGATCTATCCAATCTTCAAGAATTATTGGAAAACTCACCTTCTTCCCCTTATGAAGTTTAGAGTTTGGAAATTGTCTGTAGGGATGTCACCGGTTTCAAATTATCTTGCCCCATTGGAATTCCTTCTTTGGGCTTGTTGTCCAAGATTTTGTGTATGCATGTTCATCCTGCTGATGAGGTCCATTTCTTTAAGGTATGATCTTGTGGTACTGTAACTATATACTTTTACCTGTTCGTTTTAAGTAAATGTTTTAATATAGCCTTTTCATTTTGGAAATAGTAATATATTATGTTTGAATTTTAGTGGTTCTAACATGACCTCAAGAAAGCAGATGCCAACTACTGCCGTTCTTCTCAAATCGAGTGTTGGCGGCATTACTTGAAAGGTATCAAATCCCGGAATTTTATTAGAGATGGTAAACCTGGTAAATAACCTTTGAGCTTAGATACTCTGCTTGACGGATGGTCAACTCCTCCATAAGGAACCATCTACTTTTGTTTAGGATGGTATCACTGTCTGCCCACTGAGGCTGTTTAAGTTAGCCAATTTCACTCATGTAGATATATCTGTGGTGTTGGTACAATAGTACTCATGCTTAGGATGTGGAGGATGAATTTTCTTTTTGCATTGCACTTCTCAGATTGCAATGTTTTTCTAACCTTTATCAGACTAGTCTCGTGTGCATATAATCTACAACTGTGGCGCAACAATGTGTAATTTTATGTGTTTTCTGGTTGCTTTCTCGAGGGTCTTGGTCATCTCATGTAGATGACTGGAATTTATTGTCTCTAGCTGTGTGAAGGACAGGTTTAGTGAATTGCAGGAAACAACCCAAAGACATTGAGTAAGTGCTGAATGTTTGACTTTGGTATGTGTATTTAGCGTTGTAGACTCCCTTACAACAAGAAGAAACCTTTAGTTCTAAATTTAATTGGGTAGGCCGTTCTGTTGCGTTCTATTATTACGAGCTACATTTGGTGGAAGGTGAGAATTTGTACGTTCGAAGAGCAAAGGGGTCGCATGAAAATTGAGTAAGCGACTACAAGAGGCTTTTTGGCTTCTAAGTATATATATGCATTCGAGAATGAATGTTGCAAGACTACCCCTCGCCTCTATGCACAAATTGGAAAATTTATTTGTCTACAGTAAAATTAAGGAGCTGAAAAGGCCAAAATAATTCCATCGTGCAAGGCACATTTCAAATGGCAGTTTTGGGTCATATGTGTGATAAACTCGTTATGAAAAGAAGTGAGTTAACGTAGTAAGTACATTCAACGAATCCCACCAAGAAAAAAGAAAAACCCCACAATAGAACAAGTCAAAAAAATTCTCACTATGTGCGCCATAGTAACTTGGGAGCAGCGTACGGCTTAGCATAAAAAGATTTCGAGGCAAGTATAGCAGAACCACCCTGATTAAAAGCATGCCGAGTAGAAGCAAATAATCACTAGTGACCATTATGTAGTGGCTGGATGACCTACATGATGCCAATTTTAATGGGATCTTCCCATCATATGGTATAGTACATTTGACAGTTTTTAGTTTCAGGGCGACTATGTCTAAGTTCTTGCATACAATTATCACTACAAGATTATAAGAGATGAAACCAAGTGAACTAGTTTGATTGGTCACAAGAGCAAGGTAACACACCTTACTCAAATTCCACAAACCGTGAGCATTAATTCCGATGTAACCAAATGAAGCCAAACCACCACATACTTAGCGTGTACACCCAAAAATAAGAAAATGGACGTAGTAGTATCCTAGAGGTGGTTATCACTGTTGGGAAGCAGCATGCGCGCAAGGAGCCAAAAAGAATATTAATGTTTTTGTTTTTCTTTCTTCTGAGGTGGTACATAAAGGATGTGACGTCTTGCTTATGCAGTGCAGTATGCAACACGCATTGCCTGCCATTAAAGTGGGCCTCCACTTTGTTTTAGATGCAGCCGACGAAAAATTATAAATGTATTCATTGAATAAATATATAAAAAAATGATAATTTATATGTTGATTTTTAAAAGTAAATTAATTATTTATTAAATATAATAATAATTTAGTTTATAAAATAAAATAATTATGAGTAATATTTAATTATTTTCTTATTTCAAACTTTGCAAATCATCACTAAAAGAATAATACTTACAATTTAAAGCCTTTTTAGAGAGAGGATAGACGATTAGTAATTTTAATATATTATATATGTAATATCTTACTATCTTGTAGGGTATTTATAAAAATTTTAATTTTAAAATTCCCTTTAGGCGATTTTCATAAATTTTTAATAAATTCTGCTTTTATTTTTATATTTTTAAATATTATATATTTAACTTTATAAATTTTTAACATTTTTTAATTAAGTCTAATTTTATCTCAATTTTATAATTGTTTCAATTATCTTTATACATATGACCCATTAAAATTCTAACATATTGATAATAAATATAAATTATAATTTCAAAAAATTAAATAAATTAAATTTTTTAGTTTATCATTAATTTTATAATTAATTAATTTATATTCATATATCAAAATTAGTATGTAACCATGTATCATGTCTCATAATTATTTAAATATTATAATTGTCAAAGTAATTTAACTAATTATTTCAATATATAGTTTTTTAATATAATTTTATTTTTATTATATTAATATTTTAATTAAATATAAAGTATAAAATTAAAATTTATCATATATTGTTCAATTCCATAGTTATCTTTGATTTTATAAATATTATCATAATTATTTGTAAATTATTATTTCACCTTACATAAAGATCTATTGAATCAAAACTTGTTGAGAAAAAATGACATATTTATTTATTATCATTTTAAAGTAACAAATTTTTTATTAATCATTCAATTATTTTTAATATAATTTGTTATGTGTCTAATTTTACTATATCATTAATTTTTAATTAAGATACTTTAAAGGTAAAATTAAAATATATTAATTTTTATATGAGATATTTTGATAATCTCAAATTTAAGGATCAATTCCATGATTGTTATAAAATTATTTTTCATATATACAAAAAATTATTTCATTTAAAAATTCTTATAATATATCAGTGAACTTATTTAACTAAAAAATATCCACACATTTATACTTATTTAAATATCTTTATACTTTAATTTATGAGACTAATTATTTTTTTATGATAAAAATAATATATTATATTTCAGTCTTATAATTTTTTTAATATCATATTTTGATTACAATTAATTAATAATATTTTAAAATAATACTTTAACACTATAAATATTTTATAATTATAATTATTTTTATAAAATAAATTTATTTTATAAATTTTATTTTTAAAATTTATTATATCGTTTATATAAATAATAATAAATATAAAAAAATAACTTTAATTGATATATAATATACATAAAAATATATTTATAATATTAACATAGCCCTCTTTCCTATTCTCGCAGTCCCATCTTAATCGGATGTGGGTTTTCAATCCTAAGCGTGCACGTTTAAGCCAGTTGCCATTTCCCTGGTATCATCATTGCCCCGCATCCAACCTGTAAGTGGAGCCTCGTGTATGGACTCTACGACAATGGGTTTGCAGTGGAAAGGCAACGACCCCAAGTTCTGTGACCTTTAGGCATGAATATGATAGGGAGAAACATGTAAGGTTCAGCTATATCCAGGCGTAACCGTCAAATAGTGTAAGTGGTGACAAATAAGGAGGCTTTGGAAGTCAAACAAAATGAAAGTGACTTGTCATTTATGATAAAAGCTTTGTGATCATGTGACAAGAATATCAAATTCAGTGCATCTAAGCGAAACAAATTTCCTTTTTTTTTTTTTTTTCTTGTTATTGGGCATTTAAGACCAATTGCTTTTAGACGAAGATTCTTTTAGCAATTGTATACCCCATGCAGATATCAGTGCCGTTTGATGTGCCCTCTCAACTGCCATTTTAAAGGTTTTTGTTTTTATCACATTAGAAGAATTCTATGGCGTGCAAGTCGCAAAGAATTCTTGTCAAAAAGAAGCCACTAAGGGTCCCTTGGCTCCAATTATAGTCCATTTTGCCAATTCAATCAAAACGGCTAATCCATAAAGCTATGAAGGGAAGCTTTCTGGTTTTTTATATTTCTCTCTCTCTCTCTGTTTTTTTTTTCTCTAACGATTTCACTGCTGAGAAAATTTTATCGGTAAGATTTCTTTAGCTTAAAATTACTTATAGCATATGGCGTCTTGAGATTATTGAATGGGAATAGTAGCAAAAGCAACCACTGATTGGAAGTTATTTGAAACCGAAAGCATAAGACAGCAAGCCGCTATATAATTAGTTAATGATTAGATGTTCTATGGCTTATTTATTATTGAAAGAACAAAGATATACTGTAGAATAATCTTTTGTGAATCATTTCGTTCCCTTTCTCATCTTTAAATTTCCATTGGTCAAGAGACCCTCACGGGCTTTAGTGTTTGATCCTTGTTGTTACACGCGGATCGGACAGCCAAAAATGACCATACCTTTGTGAAAAAATAAAATTTGCAGTATATATAAATTAAGGCAGCGGCATAGGTCTAAAGCTCTAGGCCTTGCCTTACATTTGAGGAGCGGAAAATGGCATGGGCTATTCAGTCTCTCTCTCTTTCTCTCTCTCTCTCTCTCTCTCTCTCTCTCTCTCTCTATATATATATATATTTATAGACACACCCTAATTCTATGACACTGGTGTCACGATTCTTTGCTCCGGCAAATAGGCAATACGATGAATTTAGAAACCTCTTAATAAAGGACAACATAATGAATGTAGAAAGGTCATAAGGAAGATCCATATATTGGAATGTATCATGTAATAAATGATAGTAAATATGGGTAGATGAAAGTTGAAGAGATGTGATATCTATCATTAAATTGATGAATCTAACGGTTGTAACTTGTCCACTACTTATATAAAAGGGAACCTCTTTCCTCTCATTTGGAACACTTAATTTGCAAGAGAAATACATTGAAAAGTTTATCTCCAAAGGTTTTTGTGAGTTTAGTGTGAGAAGGTTGCTGGGAAGGAATTCTCAAGGTCCACATGGGTAGGAAGTACTAAATCCATTAGGCCTGTGACAGGTAATATCAAAGTTGATTCGTTCCAAGTACAATGATAGATCCACATTCTGATAAAACACTCATCATAGGTGATGACCACGATGATTGTGGGAGGAAGGTCGAGAAAAGTGTTGGCAAGAGAAAGAAAAGTCTTGTTATTTCGAGTTCGAGGGATTTAGTAGGGAACTTAGCACATCATATGACAAAAATTGAATCGTTCGTCACTAATGTCTAATGTTCAGTTGATGACTTGATCTAATCCGTCAAAGGAGTAGATGCCAAAAGGGAAGAGCTTGTAGTTGAGATGTAGAAGCTCAAAGTTGACATGGGAGAACTTTGAGGTAAGTTGTTGGGGACTTTAAGGGTAGAACTCCATCAATAGGACAAGTCCTTAGAGGCCATGATAACAACTATACATGTATAGTAGCGAAATTTAAGGGAAAGTTTGCATAATTGGAGGCAATGCGCGTGAACAGGATGATCACTATGTAATGACCATGTATAAAAGCACCCAAGCCAAAGGAGTTTAGTAGCTCGTGAGTGGCCAAGGATATGAACAACTTCCTATGGTACATGAAGTGGTACTTTCAAGTCATGAGGATCAATGATAACTAATCTAAGGTAAATACTGCGTTTATGTATTTAGCTAATAATGCACTGTTGTAGTGGTGTTATCAATCAGATGATAGTTGTGGAGATCATTTCACAACTTGGGATAGATTCATTAAGGAGTTTCGATGGAATTATTATCCCACATATACAGAAGAAAAAGTTCGCAATGAGTTAAAGCGTTTTGGGTAGAGAGGTGCAGTATACGATTACGTGAAGCAGTTTTCGTAGCTGTTACTCTAAATCCCTTCGATGAATGAGACAAAGGTGTACCACCAGTTCGTGAGTGGTCTCAAGCTGTAAACCAAATAGGAGTTAAAGCGATTCCATGTGGGAGACCTCACAACGGCCATTACGATGGCTAAATATCACGCAGAGTACAAGGCAACTTCCACCTTTTAGTTAGACTCTCATCCAAAGGATAAGACCAATGGTGGGGGAGATTGGGGTAGATTCAATCGTCTGAATGAAGGTAGACCACTGGCTAGCCCTTCTAAAGTCTAAGAAAAATCGAGTAGTGGATATAAGAAGGTACATACATGTAAATGCTTCTTTTGTGATGGCCTATACATGGCGCGAGATTGCCTGAACATAGCCAAGTTGGCTACCCTATGCAAAGAAGATGAACCAAAAGAGGTGTGACTGGGTTCGTTATGAATTCTTAGCTTAATCAAATTCAAGAAGACAAACGAGTTAAAGGGACTTATATTTGCATATTTGAAGATTAAAGAAACCACGATGAGTGCGCTTGTGGATATTGGGGCGTTCAATCTCTTCATATTTAAAGAAGTTGTAAATAAACTTAACCTTCAAGTTGAGAAAGGAATCGGGTGGTTCAAGACTATCAACTACCAAGAGGTCCTTGCTGTTGGAATTGCTGAGGACGTGGAGCTGTAAGTTGGGCAATGGAGAAGTTAGGAAACCCTTAAGGTAATTCCCTTTAATGACTAGGATTTTGTCATTGGGTTGAAATTTCTGGATAGAATCCACGTAATTATATTACCCTTTGCTAAGTGCATTTGTGTGTTAGACAAATAGTGCCAATGCATGATTTTGGTCTATTGTAAGTTGGACCATGATCGAAAGATGATCTCGACAATACAATTCACTAAAGGAGTAAAGAATTGTGAGGTGACCATCCTGGCAACCTTGAGGACCGAGGACAACAAGGGCAAAGAGAGCAAAATCCTGATAGCAGTAAACAAAGTCCTCGATTCATTCAAAGACGTGATGCATTTTGGGTTGCCTAATAAGCTTTCACCTAGTAAATAAGTGGATCATCGGATTGAGTTAGCATATAATGCTTAACCACCTATTATGACGCCATATTGCATGACACCCCCCGAATTAGAGGAACTGAAGAAATAGTTAAAGGAGCTACTCGATGTTGGATACATTTGACCATTTAAAACTTCGTTCAATGCGTTTGTCCTATCTCAGAAGAAGCATGATGGGTCACTATAAATATGGATAGATTATTGGGTACTGAACAAACTAACCATAAAAAAAAATACCGATCCCACTTATTGCAGATCTCTTTGATCAACTTAGTGAAACTTGTTGGATAATTAAACTTGATTTCCAGTCAGGTTACTATTAAGTCTAGATTGCCAAAGGAGAAGAGCCGAAGACAATATGTGTGACATGTATCATACGAGTTCTTTGTCATGCCATTCGGCTTGACTAATACTCTAACCACATTCTGTACTTTTATGAATAAGGTATTGCACCCATTCCTAAATCAGTTTGTAGTGGTTTACCTTGATGATATTGTTGTGTATAGCTGGATGCTCAAGGAGCACATTGAGCACTTAAGATAGGTTTTCCAAGTCTTACACGAAAATGACTTATACATTAAGTGCAAGAAATATGTCTTTGCCCAAAAGGAAGTTATATTCTTAGGGCACATTATTGGGGACAAACAAGTACAAATGGATGCAGTGAAGATTAAAGTCATCGTTGAATGGGAGCTGCCAATGAAAGTGACAAAGTTGAGGTTGTTCCTCGGCCTCACAAACTATTATCGGCGTTTCATTCAAAACTACTCAAATGTCATCGTGCCACTTATAGACATACTAAAGAAGGAAAAACTGTAGGAGTGGATGGATCGATGACAGAAGGTGTTTGACAGATTGAAGCAAGTCATACTCGAGAAGCTGGTGCTGGTGTTGCCTGATCACACTAAGTCTTTTGAGTTAGAGACTAACACATCAGATTATACTATTGGTGGTGTTCTTATGCAGGAAGGACATATGGTGGCATATAAGTCGTGGAAGTTGAATGATACTGAGCAATAATATACCGTTTAAGAGAAAGATATGACTATAATGGTCCATTGCTTACAGACGTTAAGGTATTATCTCTTAGAGTGTAAGTTTATTGTAAGGATGAACAATATGACCATAAGTTATTTTTAGACCCAGAAGAAGTTGAGTCTGAAGCAAACTTGGTGGTAGGATTTTTTAGCAGAGTTTGACTATGTGGTAGAGTACAAACTAGGGAAGGCTAACTTTACAGTTAATGCTTTTAGCTGGAAGATGGACCTGGCAAACACAGTTAGTTGACCAAGTTATTCATAGATCGATCACATTAAGGAGGGGTTCAAGCATGATCAGAAGGCTCAAGCCCTCACTGGGTATATGTGAAGACAATCTTTTTTACACCAAAGGGCAACGATTATATGTGCCACTCTATGGAAAGTTAAAGAAAGAAGTGTTGTGTGAGTGTCATGATTTAAAGTAGGTAGGTTATCCAAGGATCCACTGCACTTTGGTCCTTGTTGAAGACCAAACTTGAACAATATTTATTGCTAGGACTTCTAGAGCCATTTCCTATCCCAACTCGTCCATAAAAAAGTGTTTCCATAGATTTCATAATGAACTTGCCAAAGTTCGAAGGGTATCAGACTCTTATGGTCGTGGTGGATAAATTCTCCAAGTATACGACATTTGTACCAGCAACGAAGAATTGTTTGACTGAGGAGGTAACCAAGTTATTCATGAAGCATGTGGTTAAATATTAAGAAGTCTTACAAATGATTGTGAGTGATCGTAACATTTGATTCACAGGGTATTTCTAGTCTAAATTATTCAAGCTGTTATGGTTAGAGTTAAATCTCTCTACAAGCCTATACCCCCAAACTAATGGTCAAACTGAGCAGGTCAATTCATGCTCGGAGATTTATCTTCAACACTACGTGAGCATAACACAGACAAATTGGGCGAAGTTAGGCAATATAGCCCAATTCTCCTACAACTTGCAGCGAAGTAAGTCTATCGACTAGAGTCCATTTGATATCGTGTATGGGCAACAACTACAAACTCTAAGAGCAATTACATTAGGCTATTAGGGAAATAACTCACCTATATACAAGTTTGCCAAAGATTGACAAGAATAAGCAGACTTGGCAAGGGCATGTCTACATGAAGCCTTCAAACGCTTGAAGAAGTGGGTTGACAAAAAGCGACGACATATAGAGTTCCAAGTTAGGAATTTGGTGCTAGCCAAACTATACATCATTCTTCAATACAAGGATATGCATAAGAGGCTGATCCTTCACTACGATACGAAGGGCAATTTTGTGTGATACAATGAGTCAGGAAGGTTGTATACAAGCTGAAGCTACAACCAAAATTAAAAGTACACTTAGTTTTCCATGTAAGTATAAGTATACTTAAATCTTACCGTGTAGATGAGGAAGATCCAGATCGAGAGGAGTCGCAGTGTGCCTCACTTGGAGCGAAAACTTCGTAAGACTAAGAAGTCAAATCCATCTTAGTAGATTAGGTCATATTGAAGCGGTATTATACACAAGACATGAATACTTTATTTGACGAAAGGGTCTTTTGAAGAGTGAAGTTAGTTGGGAACTTGCTGAAACTCTTTGGCAGTTTAAGAAGGAAATTGACACTTACCACGCTAAAGAAACAATGAAGGCATTGCCTGATTAGGTGGGGGAGAATGTCGTGGTCTTTTGCTCCTAGGGATGAATGTTATGATGAATCTAGAAGCCTCCTAAAAAAGAACAATACAATGAATGTAGAAGGCATTTAGGAAAGGTCAATATATTGGAATATATCATGTAATAAATGATAGTTAATAAGGGTAGATGAAAGTTGAAGGAATGTGATATTCACCATTAGGTTAAGAAGGGATCTAACAGTTGTGGCTTGTCCAATACTTGTATAAAAAAGGACTTCCTCTCTCTTATTTGGAACACCTAATTCACAAGACGAATACACTAAAAAATTTCTCTCCAAAGATTCTTGTGAGTCGAGTGTGAGAAGGCTGTTGAAGAGGAATTCTCAAGGTCTGTATGGATAGGGAGCGTTAAATCCATTAGGCCCGTGACATTGGCATACCAAGTATCATACTTCTTCATTTTTGTCTCATTTTGCATCAAATTATCAACTTCTAACTCCTTTTAATTCCACTAATTAAGTTGTTGATTCTTACAATTCCCATATTACTTACAGGATCAAATTTAATAATATTGTTTATGATATTTGATAGAGGAAGAGACAATTAAACAGTTATGGACTCTTTTACTCCCCATATTCTGCCGTTTCTTTTACCAATCTCTTAAATTTCCTAAGAATCAAGTGTTTCGATGTATTGTTTGGGAGAGGTAAAGACTATATTAAATAAAAATGTTGAACCGTCTTAGATTTCCTTTATTCCTAATTTGTTGTTTCTTCTTCTAATTTCTCAAACTTCTTAAGGTCTAAAACTCATTTCTTTCCCAATCAAAATGTCATCTTCTACACTGTTGGATTTCTTAAAAAGAAGGAAGAAAGTTTCTTTGACAATGCTCTTTCTCTTCGGCCCTCTTCTTCGACAATGCTCACAAAATGGTTGTTTCCTTTCTTGACATATATAGTATACTCTCTTTCTCATTTTCTCTCTCTCTCTACATCCATGGGGGCGTCGCCTTTTGTAGTTACTCCATAGATTTTATCCATTTTTTCTTTTTTTGGCCTTGGCAGGAAAAGGGTGGATGCGTTATGGTGGGATCAAAAACTACATCAATGTGTTTCTATTACTTTGGCAAGCGGCAGTGACAACTCTTTTATATTTCTATCGGATTACCTTTTTTTGGGTCAACCCATATTTTATCAATTATTGTTAAATTTGAATTATAATTATAATTTTGATTTGTTTATAAGTACGAAAATTATGCGAGCCATATGTTAAAATCTAAAGTAAGGCTCCCTCCTCCAAGCAATCAAAATTTCGTTGTGGGGTCATCGATTTAGATACACACGTGGTAGCATTCCATAGAAAACAGATGCTTAACTTCTGGCGAGAAGTTGAAACGACCCCAACAATGCCATTTGTTGCATCAATTGAATCCATCCATTTAAGAATGAAAAACAGAAAAAAAAAAAAAAAAAGAGTTAAATTGAAGAAAAGAAAGAGAGAGACTGTGAAAGGAAAGACAGAAGGGTTGCCTTATAATTGGGCTGCAAATAATTACAAACTATTTGGGGAAATATTAAGGTTTTAACAGTAAAATTATATAATAGGCATAACTTTCTTAAGAAGTCTAGAAATCATCCCCATGCTTGGGTATGAAGTCTAGCCGAACTGCCTCATAGTTGCCTTCATTATTATTTTCTTCAAGAATGTACAGGGGTCTTAACTATTCAACTTTTGAATCAAATCAATCTAAGAATCTTTTCTTCTCTTCTGTGAACATGACTTTTGTTTCTCAGCTATGTCTTTTTTTTTTTCTCTCATCTCCCAATCATCATCCTTTTTGATGGTTGTGTTCCTCAACCATTGGCATATATTGTCTTTATATTTCATTGTTTCTCTTCTCGGTAGCCTTATAATTATAGGAAGTTCATCCATTCTTTCCAATTTTCGAGTATGTTTATCATATGTTTCATGTATTTTCCGGATGACCTTTATCAATTCATATGCGTTATTTTGCATTTTCAGCTTTTTTTTTTTAATTTGGTATTATGAAGTTAAGTTTAGTCCAAAATATTGTTATCTATACTTTAGTTTGCTTATGCTATTGAGTGGGTATTGTACTTAATAGTTTTCTCGTGTGTTTGTTGTGTAAGTCTTAACAATCCGTGATTCTATCCCATTTTGTCCCGTGCTATGGCATTATTTGGTGGTTATCGCACTTTTGTACTCTTATAGAGGAATGATTTTCAAAGTTGCATCAAACATTTTTCCATAATATCAAAACCCTTTAGCGGAAAAGATTAACTATTAATATTTATATATTATAATAAATTATATAATTTTAATATGTAAATGTATAAAAATGTTTAATATATAAAAATACAAATATTATGAATATTGAAATCGTAGACTTGAATTGAATTGCTTTTAGGACACATGGGATCTTATAAAGGAACTTTTTCTTGTTACTTAGGAAGCAAGAAAATTTTGTTTATTATCTTTCCTTTTTTTCTTCATTAAATATCTAAAAATAATGTGACAAAATTCCTAACTAATAGAAGGTACGCGCGTAGCACCCGTGGATGACTTATTTTAAACTCTTGTTGTACCCTACCAACATTATCTGTTGCCACTTGCCAATATATATATATATATATATATAGAAAAAATAAAGGCTCCTGTTTGTGGAAGAAAATGGGCTCTTTTCTTTATTTGGTCAACAAATCGGCTCTTCTCAACTCCCCTCGTCAGCAGGGATAAATCCAAGATGGGTTGCCAATAGAGAATGCCGTTCTGCTCCATGATCAGAACAAGCGGCTTTAGCGATATGGACCCCGTAGAGTTGACTTGGGGCAGTTGCTGACGATGAGTCCAAAACCTGAACACCCCACAAGGTGATAGTGGTTTGCCCCAGCAGTGGCACAATGAGCTTAGCACTACGTGACTAGAAGAACCATTTCTGGCATCCAAATGCCAATTTCTTCTTCCGTTCCTCAGACTAGTGCCATAATACCTAGCTGGTCTGAAATGCCAAATCTGTAAACCCATTTCAGTAGTAAATATGTCTTAAAAATTCCCTCTCATCTGTCGTCTACAAAAATTTAATGTGTCCCAAGCGACACTGTGAGTTCGGATATCATTATTTTACCTTTTTCTCTCTTTTTTTTTTTCATTTAGGTTTGCAATTGTACGAGTATAAAGTACTGTATGATGCCAGTTGTGTCGAGACCTTGAATGTTGACTATTTGAAACGAAAGATAATATGAATTATAATATAACATATAAGCCTTCCCTTAATTCATGATGTCCTGTTGATATGTATATATATATATAATTCCGGCGGTAGATAACAATATCAAATATTAAACTTAAACCAGATTGGCTATTAGGCTTTGTTCAAAATCGTCTCGTTAGAATTTTTTAATTATTGATATTAAAATATTCTCAAAATAGCATTTTTATTATGGAATTAATTATAATATAGTTTAATTAATTAAAAATAACTGTATATATTCTTATACTATTAAAGAATATAATCTCAAATTTCATCTAAAAGCATTTCATCTAGGAGCATGTGCGATTCTTCTTAAGGTGAGTTCTTCAAACTTTAGTTTTCCTAAATTTAAATGTGTTTTATAAATTCAAGTATCTTATTTATATATTATTTATATAAAATTATTTAATTTTAAAATTTAAAATTAGTATTTAATAATAATAATAATAATATTCTTATTTGAAAAACATATTTTTGGGCCAAAGATTGACCTTAGGATGATGTTCAAAGAAAAGGTTGGCTTTAGGATATGGATTGATGCAACTTTAGAAGGAAGGGAAAAAAAAAAAAAAAACTTAATTAAAAACCACAAATAATATATAGTTTCACCATGTCCATTACATGATTAAAATGCCCCGTGACATGCAGACCAATAGGAAAGTACAAGAACCTTTCGAGAAAAGAATCTCGCAAGCTACAATTTCCACGTCAACAATTTTGCACATTATGGAATAATATCATCAGCATCCGTCCAAGAAAACACAGCTCATGTCAGAATTTCTTTTTTTTCGGTAATATCATAATGCGGCTCGTTCACATATCATGTGAACCCAACCCTCTGCCTGGCTCACAGTCACTCACCTCTCTCGCTCTCGCTCTCGCTCGTGTATATAACTCTCAGGGTCAGAGCCACATTTGTGTACATGGTATTGTAAGCTCAAGCCAATTCAAAAGTAGTCTCATGATGGGTGTCAAGTGTTGGGGTCTGGTTTGTTCTCTCTTTCAAGTTATGCTATTGCTCATCCCAGAAACAATGGCACAGCAGCAACAGCAGTCTTATTACTATAATGTGACCAGATTGAGAGGGAGAAAGCAAGTGAGAGGTTGCGATCTGTTTCAGGGGAAGTGGATCTTTGATGATTCTCCTCCTTTATATGATTCTCCATCCTGTCCTTTCATAGATGCTGAGTTTGATTGTCAAAGTCATGGCAGGCCTGATAAGCAGTATCTCAAGTACTCTTGGCAACCTGACGATTGTAGCTTACCAAGGTACTGCTCGCTGTTCACTTCGCCTTGGCTTCCTTTAATTTCTTTAATCGGAAACTTGAAACAAAGATTTACTGGAGAGGTTGAATATTTATTCATTTGACAAACAACTTTTGGACGAATATGAGTTATGTCACTCGTAAAATTTACTACTGTTACCTCATTTCCTTAGCTTTGCTTGTTCTGAAACATGGAGAGAGATACCATGGTTCCGTCCCTCCAATTACTTATCTGTCTATTTACCCTTTTTTTTTTTTTTTCTGGGGCAGGTTTAATGGTGTGGATTTTCTGGGGAGGTGGAGAGGGAAGAAGATAATGTTTGTGGGTGACTCACTGAGTTTGAACATGTGGGAATCATTGGCGTGCATGATTCATGCGTCGGTGCCCAATGCCAAGACTACCTCTGTGAGAACAGGCTCGCTGTCTTCTTTAACCTTTAAGGTAAGTTTTGCTTTTCAATCTTTGTTTTTCTTGTTTTCAATAATTTCAGAAAGAGAAAAACTAAATAGCAATACAGTAACAACAAAAAATATAGATCTATCACGTTTTATTTGATCACATCTCTCTTGTTGCTCTTTATGTACTACTACGCAGCAGTGGTACACTCTCAGAAAAAACAAAGCTATTTCCAATGTGTACATGTTTGTCCGCATGTGCCGGTGGTTCCTGCTTATTATGCTTTTGAGAAAGGTCTGGTTTTTCAGTCTCCTACTGCGGCTTCCAACGTGGCTTGCTTTACCCAATGTAATATGATGAACAGTTGTGCAACCGAGATTTTTCCTTTTCCTGTTCCCTGGGTGGTCACGTAATCAAAGTTAGCTTGATAATATGGATTTAATTATAGTTTCTTTTGGAGAGACAGCTAGTTTTGTTTTGTGGCAATATAAGACATTTACCATTGGGATTTGTTTTCCCCACTGTGAAAAGCATAAGAGGAACATGTAGTCCCGGAGTGACAGCTTTTGCTTTATATTTTTTCAGCTTTCCTAATAACAAAGCCCCACGCCAAATTTTAGACCCACCATTGAAACGTTTGGTAGAAATTCCCCTTCATCAATTCCCCTTCATCAAGCAGAAGTAGTGAATGAAAAGTAAACAGGTGAATTCGACCTATCTGCCAGCCTCTTATCCTGTGTTCCCATCTGACTTCACTCACCAGAACCAACTGTGTGAAAAGGTCAATAATTGAAGCAAATAATTGAGGAACGATGTGTGCAAGGAAATTCCTTCAGCATGACACCATCCTCCTTTTTCAAGAACTCTTTTAGTGCTTTACTCATATTAGGCATCCTGTTGTCTTTTATACCTTGACTTCACAGAAGATCCAGGTTTTCTAAAAGGGCTCCAATACATGGCCTGAGAAATTGCAGGGAGAGAGAGATAATGACGGGCCAAAAGAAACAAGGAAATTGCATGGATTATTTTATCTTTCACACCATAGTCACCAACTTGGCCCCAGAGGGAAATTGAGTAAACAGTCACTCTTCCCATTTGACGGTTGTCATGAGAATACATAAGACGCATGCAAACACACTATTATGTGAGCTCCATAGTTCATGGTTCCAGATCGATCTTGCTTCCTTTCCCATTTGAAGAGATTAAGGTAATACATGTGCTTTGACCATCATGCCTTTAATGACAAACAACGATGGTAGACTCGAAAGTTATATCTCATTAACAAAGCAGCAATTCCTTCAACTGCCTTTTTGGCAATTCAGCTTGGTGCCCCTTAGAACCTTTCAGTGAGATTGATGTCAAATTGTTGGCGTCGACCCTCTGAAACGAGATTTTCCAGCATTTAGTGCTCACGTGAATACACCTAGTCCCCACTTTGGAGAATGACTCTTGTTATCGTTGTGACTGATTGATTCCTTCCCTGGTAAACTTTCTTACCACAAGACTAGAATTTACTCTTCTGGGTCTTGATGAATCCTAGCGCTAATCCTCTTTCCAGGGCACATCAAATCACATGTGAATGGTATTCGCACGGATTGGCTAACATTTGCAGTTGTGCAGGACTATGGAGTAACGTTATTCATGTATCGTACGCCATACTTGGTAGACATGGCTCGGGAAAGTGTGGGTACGGTGCTGAGGTTAGGCTCGATAGAAGCTGGGAATGCATGGAGAGGAATGGACATGCTCATCTTCAATACCTGGCACTGGTGGACTCACACCGGAAAATCTCAACCGTATGTTATATATGTCATGACAGAACATTCAGGTCACATTACCCGGACATTAAGTCTGACTCTCATTGATGTTTGTGACAACATGCAGATGGGACTATATCAGGGATGGAGCAACTTTGTACACTGACATGAATCGTTTGGACGCATTTTACAAAGGGTTGACAACATGGGCCCAATGGGTTGATGTCAATGTTGATCCTTTAAAAACCAAAGTTTTCTTCCAGGGAATTTCTCCAACCCACTATGAGTAAGTAAAACAAATGCCCCAGCAAAGATTTATAGTGTTATCTCCCAAAAAAACGAAAGATCTATAGTAATAGTCATGCATCTGAAGCCATGTCTTCAATACACACACACCGAGATCATACTTCCATCGAAAGAAAGTAGTCATGTTTTGAACCAGAAATACTGTGTCTTGGTAAAACAACAAAACTAATTGTGGTCCACAAAAACAGTGGCAAGGATTGGAATCAACCAAGGAAGAGTTGTTATGGACAAGCAGAGCCATTTTCGGGGTCTACATATCCAGGTGGTGCACCTCCAGCTGTTGCAGTTGTCAACAAAGTTCTAAGCACAATTAGCAAACCAGTTTATCTCCTGGACATAACCAATCTCTCACAATTAAGAAAAGATGCTCACCCCTCTGCCTATGGTAATGGTAACAAGCCTGGAAGAGACTGCAGCCATTGGTGCCTTCCTGGATTGCCCGATACTTGGAACCAACTCCTATATGCTGCACTCGTCATGTGAAGGATTCATGCAAAATCAAACCAAAACCAAGTTTGATTCTTTTCTTTCGTGACATTTCTATACAACTCTATACTTACGAGGGTGCAGAAATTTCTGATTTACTTCTGGAAAATAATAATAAGGGAGGAAAAGTCAATTGTAAAGTGATTGCTTTGCTTCATCATTAAAATTATCCTATAAGGATAGAGAAATGGGTGACATTGAGATGCTGATGTCATTGCATGAAGGAAGTGTAATGCCCCTAAGGAGTAAGCATAGGTTTGTTTCAAATTTCATTTCACTTCCGGCTGTTTTATTAACCTTTACTGCAGGATAAAATCCTCATTAAACTTCCACTTCAATGAATATTTCACACATCATTTGATTCTTGAAGCCATCACCACAGAAAATATAGTGTAAAAATGAAAGGCTGAATGACTCAAACCTATTATCTTAATGACACAGGATACTTAAGAAGCTAGACAAAAGTCTTTCTGAAACCTTCTTCTGCAAAGGGAGGCATGGCATTGCCGCACCAGTTCCTGCTCAATCTGTTTTTGTTCTCACAATGAGTACTATTCATAGTACAACAACCGTCTTTAGTAAATTACTAATCCTGGATTATTATTTCAAAATACTAATTGGCATTTCAGATATCATGTGTATAATACTATTTGTCCAGAAAGATACAATAACACAAGCCACACTGGCACAATAATAGAATGGCATACTACAGGTACTCTATAACGACCGATGTAGGGCTGCCAGAAGGGCCCCCTGCTCTCAACCCAGACACAAACACACATATTATCTGAGTGAGGGAAGCAAGGCGAATTAAAATGTAGCAAACCTGAAGTGGACTACTCTATGGTATGAAACAATATATGGTGTCAAGGAAAACACTAAATACACCCATCTTTAGGCATGAAGTATGAGTTTAATCAAGTCTTAAGCCCATATGCAAAATAACTACATAGGCATTTTACATCAAGATTGGAAAAATGAAGTGAAACTAACCTTAGAGAAAGTTGAGGGGAAGCAAAGATAACAAAAACTAGTAGCCTACAAAAAACTGCACCTGCACCATTCACTATGTAACAATCATCATTTTTATCTCCATTTCTTCAGTATGCGCACTAGTTGCTCATATCAATCCACTATCAACAACTTTGACGTTCAAGGTCTTCCCACTGCAGCATTAAAGATGAGAGAATTCAAGAAATTGCTTGTAAAGATTTCACAGTGTGTTAGAGACCAGTATAAAATTGTTTCAACAAAAGTGTGTTTATCTTCATCAAGATGATGAAAGCATTATGGTTGATGGTCAAAATTTGAGATTTGTCACCAAAATTTAAATCTTTATGACTCAATCTATATAAGAGCCCATCGCTAGAAAGTTAAATCATGAACTATGAAGAGTCTCCTGGCTAAGCAATTATGGGCACAAGAAGTAAACTAGGTCTCACACGACATTAAAGAAATAGCATATATCCTTGTGGTAAAGAAGCTTAATGAAGATGCTCGTACTTGGAGCAAATTTACAGCATCCAACTTATACTTCAAATAATCCATATGCTCCTCAACTAAAAGTGCAGATAAAATCACAAAATCAGTCTTCCCTTCAGAAAATTAACTGAGTGGCAATTCAGCAAGCTATAAGCCATCAGATGATGCTACATTCAATTAACTGAGTCTGTAAAGCATTCAACTCTCATCAAAGCTAGCATCTGAGGACTGCCGGAGAGAATGTGGGACACCAAAGTTTGATTTGTAATTTTATTTGCTTAAATGGGACCCCAGGAATAGACCCTGCAACAATATCATCTTATCCTAAGCATCCTTAGAATAACAGTAACTACAACCCAAAATATTTTGTATTCAACATGTTCCATGATCAGCAAAACAGGTTGCTGATCCAATCACAAAATAGTAACTGCTGATCTAATCGTTCAAAATGTGATCATACGCATTTTAGCTTCGAGCTTTTTCCAATACCCCTGAGTAACTGTTGCAGAAATGCTGGACATTGCTTAATATGCCGATTAAATTCTCTATAGTAAAAGTTCTTCATTTATCAAAAAAACGAAAAAAAAAGAGAGAAAAGAGAGAGAGAAAGAAACAGCACAAAAGAAACATGATTTTAGCAATTGGGACAACAATAGCCACTAATTGGGGTATGCAGAAAACGAAATTGAGTATCACTATTGTTTTCGACATTGCTATGAACTAATTTTTATGCCAAAAATACAAATTTTAGGCATTAATTATTAGTGGGGGGGGGAAGGAAACTGAAACTTGTACCCCCGCGAAATGCAGGAATAGAATTGGAAGAGATGACATCCCTCCCTGCATGCTCGCATTGCAGCAGCAGTAACATCTTGCCTGCAACACACAGAATTGCACACCCGTCGGGAAAATTGACACAAAAATCAGCTCAAAATGAGGCCAACACTCGCCTCCACAAACAAGAGCTTCATGTGTCCGTTGGCTGCAACCCCACTTTGCTGGGCGCCCAGCAACCCCACAAACAAGAGCTTCGTCTTCCGGGCGTAGAAGATCGGTTTGTGGGGTTTGCTGGGCCGGCGGTTGCGAGTTTGTGAGGGGGGCAGAATGTTGGCCCCATCTTTTATTAAGAGCTCTGCTACTATTTACTACACTTTGCCTTGTTGACAGGCAGCCATAATAAATAAATAAATATACATATTGTTTTGTCTTTTTTTTTTGTTAAATGTTATTTTTGTTGAATTATCAATATATATATATATATAATTTTAATAAAATTAAAATTTTAATATATATTTAATTTAATTAATTAATTTAATTATGATCTAATATATATTATAATTTATGTAACTTATATTAATAACTTTTTTATATATATCTAAAATACATAAAAGTAAAAAAAATAAAAATAATAAAAGCAAAATAGTCCTAAGTTCTTTTTTTTTTAAGAGAAAGATTTTTTTTCAAATTTAAATTTTTGAAAAATGTTAATAATTTAAATTTTGTTTATTTTTTCTTTTTATTTTCTTAAAAATAATACTTTCAAATTTATTTTTTATTCTTAAAAAAATACTCATAATTTGAGTTATTTTGTATTTTTAGCATGTTTAAAATTTACACAATACAAATATTTATAGTTAAAAAATAAAAAAATAAAAAAAACAAATAATCGTAATTTTTTCTTTTTGCTTTTTTTTTAGAGAGAGAAAAAATATTTTTAAAATTTCCTTATTTTTTAAAGCAAAAAATACTTATAATTTATTTTTTTTAATTTATTCCCTTTTGTTTTCTTAAAAAAAGAAAAAATTATTCTCAATTTTTTTATTTTTTTTAAAAATTCATAATTCAATTTTTTATTTAAATAAAAATAAATTTCTTAATAAATATATTAAATTTACATATTACCTGGATCTAATTCTAATAGAAACATATAGGTTTATATTAACCTTCTCTTTCCCGCAACATTTATAATGTTAGTGTGGTTTTGAGATAAAATAAGAATAAGAATTTAAATGGTGAAAAAACTTGTTCCGAATATTTTTCAATTATCATATCTAAAAATCCTCCTAATAATACTGTACGGCTGTTAGAAAAAGAAAAGAGCATGTGTTGATGATGTGTAGATTGGTTGGGATTAAGCTTTAGAACCACACCAACTGGGATCTATCTAATGGTTAGCTTTCTTCATACTAGAGGAGCATAACAAATGGATGGAACCTATTTTATGATCAAACATTCAATCTTAAAACCAACAATTTGGCACACACAGCCATATTTGCATGGTATATAACGCATGCTTTGAAATCTTTCATCGATTTTACTCGTCCAGAGAAACTATGTCTTGAAATTTGTATTATCTTTTCTTCTCATTTGTTTTATTTTTCTTTAATTCAACTTCGTTAGGCTTGTGAACAGATTACTGTTTCTAAGAACATATTTGCATTTCATGGATGACACTAACTGGCATCTATGTATTGGTTAGCTTTCAAATATAAATAAAGGTCGACAGAATGTACTTTATGGTCAAACGTTCAATCATAAAACAAACAATTTGGTACATAAAAAGTAGCAACGAGGGCATAATTACGTAGTATATAACACCGAACTTCGTTCAATTGATGGCCTGCAACGCTACCATTTTTCCATTCCCGGCCTTATACTCCCTCCAAAGCTGATCGGCATTCTTTCCCAGCAGATCAACAAACTACTGAGGCACTGTATCCACTTCGCATCTTCTCGCTCGGATCTCGCCGTAGCATCATACCCTTGATCCCTGCTGTCACCTTGACCCCGGTTTGACCCGAAGACTAGGTACATGATCAGACTTTAGCCTAACTAGATCAGCAATCCCTTCAATTAATCCTCCTGGGGTTCGGCCATTACCAGACCATTGCCATACATGGGTCATCTCATGACAGATTACCCCAGTAAATTCCTTTTTTCACGTCACTAGTATAGTTGCCTATGCAGTTGGCGCTCACATTGATCTCATTGTCGCTTGTATATGCAACTCCATCCATGTTATCGATAAACAAGCTCACTTTTTGCACATTGTTTTCTTGGACGCAGGAGTCGTCTGTTGGAAGAGTCTCCATATGAAATTCGTGGCAGAAGGAAGCGTTTGCTTGCTGTAATCAATCCCGATATCTTTAGTGAAGCGAGCTCCACTTTTAGTAGAACCGGCATTTTTGGTGACATTGTAGGGCACAGGATGGGCAAAGATGGCTTGCGTTGCCAGAGATATTAGAAAGGAGAGGACAAGGACACAAAGGGACATGGTTACTTAAGCAGCCTAAGAACAACTGTGTTTGTGTAGCTAGATTTTCGGTTTGGTTTACGCCAGGATTGTGTTGCTGCCATATAGAGAACTTTAGAGACGCTTGGATAATCGTATCAAGGAAACCCTTGGAATTTAGATTATAAACCCTCAGTCTACAAACCCTAATGGCATTTAGACATGTATAATGAGTCATTATCGTATCAAATATTTCCTTTTTTTTTTTAAGTTCAGTAATTTTATATCGTATTAAAATATGACTCATTTGCCTTTTGTATCGTGTTACTGAGTCAGTAATCGTGCCTAAATAGTATTGTACATGAATTAGTTTTCATACTTGATTCGTGCTGCATTAGATTAATTTTTTTTAAAAATTGAAAATTATTTTTTAATTTTTTAAATAAAAAGTAACTTTATAAATAAATATATAATTTAAGTTAAGGGCTAAAAAAAAGCCTTTCTATTATTATATATTTAAACTTGAGATCTAAAAAATAAATTACAAAAATGAATTGAAATCATTTAAATTAGTCACTTTTTTTAATTTTTAATCAATAATAATATATTATGTTCTTTTAAAATATTTTAATTATTTTTAAATTATACAAATTATCATGTAAATTTTTTTTAATCCATCACATAATATAAATTTTTTAAATATAATATTAGTATTTAATAATATAATAAAAACTTGAAATGGACTTAGAACGGGCTGTGTCATGTCATGGGCTCAGAACGGGTTGTGTCGTGATCGGCCCACAGGCTAAAAGGTTCTCGATCTAACCCAAGTCCTCGTAGGCAGTTCATACCTGACATAATTCGACCTTGTTCATTTATTTTAATTTTTAGACAAAAAAAAAAAAAAAAAAATATATATATATATATATATATATATATATATATATATATAGCAATATAGAGCCCACACTGTACAAACGCTCATTTTTTCCCACTTTTTTTTTCAATGGAGTTCGAGTCCCATGACCCAATTAATTAAAATACATATTTTGATAAGCTAGTGGTAATTGAACACCGAGATTATAAAACTGAGACCATGTACATGGCCATTCGCCTCACTAGTTGCGAAATTCACTGAATGGCTGCGCGGATTAGGTCCAAGCGATCCTATCAGATTCAGTACGTCCCTTGACCCGTAGCTGAGTTAATGCTCATATAATTAAAGTTTTTTAATTTAACTCCTTTTTATTTTTATTTTTTTAAAAAAATTAAATTTACTCACCTATTTAAAATAAAGAGATAGTTGGTTACAAGTTTTACTCCGAAAAGAAATTTTTTTTTTTTTTTTAAAGAGTGGGAAACGGTTGCTTCTCCAGTAGTCAATTCTCACTTTCAATTAATTACTTTTTTTAAAAATATTTTGAGACAATCACACTGAGATTTCTTTCTTTCTTTTTTTTTTTTTTATTTGTATTTTATATCTCTATCCTAAATTGACTAAATTACCTCCCTCCCAAGGCCTTTATAAGTTAGCTCGTATTTGAATGTTTTTTTGTGTCTTATTTATCAAATTCTCCTATTATTGAGATTAAATTTTGCAAAAGAATTCAAAGTTCTTTCATTAGAATGATTTGAATTATTGACCTTTTTATATTTAAAAACATAAAATTATAACTTCAAAATGAAATTATACTAAAAGAATTAAAAGAAACTATTATTATAACTCATTAAACCTCAAATGTGCAGTAGATGATTTTTGCAAAAATAAAATTATGTATGTCAAGAATCAAGTGATTTAATAATAATAATACTATTTAGTTGATTACACAAAAAATAAATATAAAAAGCTAAGAATTAATATAAATTAAAAATAATGTTCTTTCATCAATAGTCAATCTCAAAGTTTGAACATTTATTATTGGGATTAAGAGTTTTATCCTTTTACTACTAAACTACACAATAATAGTAAAAGAGACATTAGTAATTATTGAAGTGAAATAAAAATTTCTCTTTGGTTTAAATTGAGCTTATAAAAATTTTGGTATATTTGTCGATATTCTTAAGTTCAACAAATGAATTGATTAAAAAAATTAAATTTTTATTATTTATTAATTTTACATACATATTTAATTCATTTGATAAATTTAATCATTATAAATTGTTCACATTTCACTCATCTTTTTTTTTTCTTTCTTGTGATGTTATGATGAATGCTTTTTGTGTAAACGTGAGCTCAAGAACTTATCAGTCTCATTAAGTAACTTAGGTCCCTTATAGTGGAATTAAGTGACTTTTACCATCATTTAAATAGTTATTTAGAACAAATCTTTTTTTTTTTAATTTATATCAAGCATATTTTATTCAATTTTATTTTTAAAATTATTTTAAAGTGTTATTTAAAGCTCTAAATTTAAATAAAATACTCTAAATTTGTATACTTAGAGGAATAATTTAATTAGTTACTTAAATTAAGTATTTTTTTAAATTCAAATTTGACTTATTTTATTTTTTCTTAATTTTTTTTGTAACTTGTTACTTAACTTGCATAAATTACATAAGAAATCTCTAAATTTGAATAAAATTAAGTTTCACTTAAATAATTACTTAAATCAAAATTTTTTAATCAAATCTGATATATTTTACTCTTTTATAAATTTTTAGTAACTTATTATTTAACTAGTAAAAATTATGTAAAATGTCTCTAAATTTGAATAACATTAAATTTCACTCGAGTAATTATTTGAATCAAACATTTTTTTTATTGAAAATTGGTCTATTTTACTTTTTCTTAAATTTTTAGTAATTTGTTGTTTAATTTGCAAAAATTATGTAAAAAATCTCTAAATTTTAATACCATTAGATTTCACTTAAATAGTTAACTAAATCAAATATTTTTTTATTCAAACTTGACCTATGTTTTTCTTTTTTTGAATTTTTAGTAACTTGTTAAAGTCAAGGATTAGGGCTTGAGCTCAGTCATTACTTTGAATCTGGAATCATCTTCTAAAAAACCTAACTAATTAACATTTCCTTTTTGCATTTATCGAATAAATTATGTAAAAAATCTCTAAATTTGAAGAATACTAAGATTAATTTAAGTAGTTACTTAAATTGAATATTTTTATTTAAATTTGACTTATTTTACTATTTCTTAAATTTTTAATAACTTGTTACTTGACTTATGAAAATTATGTAAAAAGTCTCTAAATTTGAATAATATTAGAATTTACTTAAATAATTATTCAAATAAGATATTTTTATGCAATATTGGTCTATTTTACTTTTTCTTAAAATTTTAGTAATTGATTTTTTAATTTGTAGAAATTGCATAAAAAGTAATAATATTAGGATTTATTTATATAATTACTTGAATAAGATATTTTATATTTTTTTAATTTTGATGAATTGTCAAATATATGTTTTTTTATGATAATATAAATTATTTACTAGTGCTCAAAGAAGAAAAAAAAAACCATAATATTGAATGGTAATTAATTAAGGTCATTGTTTTTTAGAAAAGAAAAACTTATTTTGGCTACATATTATTTCTTTCAAAATGTAATCATACCTTTACATATAACAATTATTAGAATAATTACTAACTGTATGATATTTCAATAAATCAACAATATGATGACTAAATGCATTAGACAATATGATATAATGACTATCAAATGACTTTTTCTTCATTAAATGGTGATTGTATAATTTTAATAATATGGGGATTAATTTTTGTAGTTACTCTTATCAAATAGATTTTATTTAAATTTGACCTATTTTTTATAACTTTAATTTTTGAGTAACGTGTTGCTTAATTTTTAAAAATAATGTGAAATACTCTAAATTTAAATAACATTAGTCTTCATTTTTATAGTCACTCAAATAGGTTAATTTTAATCAAATGTGAAATTTTATTTAATTTTGAAAATTAAGTAATATGTTGCTGAAATTTGAGTTACAATATATTTCGATTAAGCAATCACTTAAATCAAAAGTCTTTTTATTCAAATAAAAAATATAGTGTACTATAGATTGATGATTCTAAATTTCAATCTTTACATTCAATTATACCACACAGGGAGTTGGTTTTTGGTAAATTGAGCTTAAGTCATTCCTTTTGAAAAAAATGGCTATGACATGTAGAATTAGATTCTAAAATATGGCTATAAGATACTTAAAACAATTTGGCAATTCTAATTCTTGAATTTAAATAGTGGGAGTTTTAATAGTTATTATTATTTCTGTTATACTAGTAAGATCTCATGCTACACATTTATAATAAGCAATTCTTTGAATATACTGCACAAAAAGTTGAAATTGACTCAATTAGAATTAAATAAAACAATAGTGCATGTTTAAAACTTAAAAACACTTTAATAGTTAATGGAAGACTTGCATGTAAATAACAATTTTTTTTTAATTTTTCCTTGAAATATTGTAAATAATTTGCTCATTTCTAACTTACCAATATAAAGTGGTTATTCATTCCGAGTTCTCATTGATATAATATTTGTGAATTTTGCATACCAATATTAATAAAATTTTGTTAATGTCTTCATGTGCTAAGTTTTGACTTTGAGAAACTTTTGACAGGCTAATATATGGTAGAAAACCATTAATTTCCTTGCATCAGTTTCGACCACATGATCAATTTATCATATTTGCTTGAATTTAGTTTCCGAATAAGATTAGAAAATGTCATCTTAGTTAGTGTTGCCATTGATATATAGGCAATGCTCCTAAGAATAGATATTATGCCCCCTAAGATATACAACTTGGAACTTAAACCTTAGAAATAAAATCTTTTATTTTGTAACTTTGGTAGTGATCATAAAGTCCTCTATGGTTTCTCATAGAAATGAGAGTTGATGCCGTAGAAAGCATTAATCTACATTCACTTCTTTTAGTAGAATTGATGAAAAAAATGCAAAACATTTAACTTTTTAAGCTTAAATATTTACACCTGTAGACGGTAAATCTCTTTATTGCTAATTAATAATAACATGCAATAGAATTAGCACCACCCTAAAAGACATAATTGATATAATTGTTCATGTTTGCTGTTTGCAATATCTAACAAATGTTGCACTTCTTGAAATCTTTCCTTACTTTAGTGAATCATGCTTCAAAGTTTCCATAAGATTTAGTTAGACCTGAAGGTTTAATTAGAGTTTATAGGTATGTTTATGAAGTAATCTCCTATTGAATTAAAGAAAAAAAATTATGAATATCAATTTTAAAGAGCCAATAATAAAATAATTATATGTTATGGTAGTTTGCTCTTAAGTGCCTCTGATTATTTTGATTACACATCACAATAAAGTCACTATCTTTATTAAGCAAAGAATGAAATAATTAAAAGAAAAACATAAAACTAACAATTTCAAAGGATACATTTTAATGATAAACAACTCTTTTTAATCATTTAAAATTTGATAAATATTCCCTTTGTCCACATTTAGAGTTGTAACAAGCAGTATTGCCAATTATCATGTGGCAACATATATTTGCCGAGTGCATAGCCAACCATTTAACCATCTTCCTTATGTTGGGCTTAATATAACTTTAGTCGTTGTATATAAGAGAATCAATAATTTTTCAAACTTATTAATAGAGGACTCCAACAACAAGGTGAATATAAGTAGTTCATATCAGTAGAAGACTTGCCACACATAAAGGAGATATCCTAAAGTGAAGAGATTGAGAAGAACATACTAAAGAAAAAGAACAATTTGGTTTTTGAACTATTTCAACAAAAGGATGCCATAACCATCATTCAATTAGTATTCAAAAATTTTCTACTTAGTTCAAATTATATTAGATAACTCAATATTCTTTATGAAGGTGAGAAATCTCCTTTACATCTAAACATCTTATATCCCTTTAAAAGTTTTAATAGGAGAAATAAACAATGAAAGATATAATAAGACATAAATCTAAAATACCAAATATTTTGTTTCAAATTTTTTAAAGTGTGCTTGAATTTCATGCTAAATGTGAAATGTGTAGAAATCAAGTTCAACTATGATGGAAGCTTACTTAAGGAATAGAAAGTCTTAGTAAACATTTAATGAGTATATCTATTGAAGTTCAAACTAAAAAATTTATTGAAATTCCCTCAAATAAAATAAAATAAAAATTGCAGTTATTCATTTATAAGTGCCAAGAAAAAGCTTGAATTTTGGTTTTGAAGTTAAAAGTGAAAGCAGAATGTTTTTCTCTCAACATGTCTAAATATTGAAAACACACTAAAAATCCTTGAAGTGAATTTGTTAAAATTGAATATAGTGTCCATAAACTATCTAACAAGATTCCATTAACTCATGGAAAGCCATAAAACAAAGAACAAACAAGACATAAAAAGAGAAGTATAAGCAAAAAATATTTATTTGATTTTGCTAACAATGTTTATTTTAAGGTGTTATAACTGAAACATGAAAGCGGAAGAATCACTCTTAGATAGTAATATTACTACAAATATTTTTTTCTCTTGCATCTTAAAATAAGGAACATATTAAGACCTAACTATCCACCAGTATTATACTTTAAGTTACAAATAATCAAATATAACATCGTCATTAATCAATAATAAACACAAACGACAAGATTTACAGCTAATATGTTATTAACATTCTTTTTTTCACTTGTCAACAATGTGGCCTTTGACGTTGATGTAGGGAGGAAGGGCTTTGTCTTGCTTTGATGCCTATAACCACAACTAGAAAAAAAAATAAAAAACTCCAAAATGAGATAGACAATTTTTTAAAAAATAAAAGATAAAAGAAAAGAGATTTAAATGCGACTTTTCATAAAGTTGACATTCCTCTATGACTGCTATTCCTTAAAATCTAGCAAGTCTTATAAAACTCAATATTGTTTTTTATTAGAGAAGAATGTTAAGATGAAAGCAAACGCGTTACTTAAGTAGTAAAATTGACTTCTTGAATGAATGGACTGCGTGTAAAGCCTTTGATCCTAGTAATTAGAGAAAATGATGGTATCCCTTAATATCTTGAACATGCCTCCTCTATACTCTTGGGTTGTTATTGGGGCTCCAAAATCCTTTGGCATGATGTGGATGGTTTTTCACCTCTTTTTTTAGATTTTTTAACTAGACCCACTCCCCTAAGCAAGTTCCAGTTACAAAAACAAAAATCAATAAACGAAATTTCATAAATCAATCTTTTTTGTCCTTGACCTACACTCTCAGTCACCAATCCAAAATTTAACCTTTAGAATCGATGTCTTGTAATTTCAATGTGAGTCTGACACTCGTTTTTTGTGAGAGTGCAATTAGCAAGCATATCATATAATACTTTTTTCCCCCTTTAAAATAAGTAGATTATTAGTCTATTTTTTGAAGCGTTAAATATTGTAGAAGATTACCGTGTTGGTAGGAAATCTCTAATTCTCTACCACAAAAATCGGGAAGGCCAGAGTGCTCTAATATTTGGGGATTTTTGATTTGTTGTTATGTACATTTATGTTTGTAATGCTGTGTTATTAATGAATCAATGAATTTTCCGTTAAAAAAAGTACCGCAGATTTGACCAATATTATTACAATCCGATTTGTTTTTGGTCCATAGCATTCGAAGTTTTGTATACTATGTAACTTTCTCTTATTTATAAGATCTGAACGTTCAGTTTTTCTTGTTTATCTTTTTAATTTCCGTCTTTTTGTTTCTTAAACACTAAATTGTAATGGTTGATAGAAGTGAAATTGCAAATTATTTGTTCCACATGATCATGGCGATTATGGATCGTCAGCGACACAATTACATGCTATTAGAGCAGACCGATTAAGTAAATTCCTCGTGGCAACAAGGAACTTGGTATTATGCTTTTGTTTCTATGTTGTTTCTGTGAATAATGGGAACCCAATTTAAGTAAGTTATGGGGGCCTTTATTATTAGAGCATACTTAGTTTTGTGTAAAATAATTGCTGACAATTATTCATAATAAGATTTTCAGATATCAAGATACATTTGTCTCTCTCAGCCTGCAAGATGATATGAATATAAGAAAATGATATATCTTTTCTTTTTCGATCAAAGCAAGGTCCTCCCCATATTTACATGATTGACATGCCCTCCAAGTCAGGCAAAGTAATTTTTTTATTGGGGTAAAGGTATTTCGTTTCCAGAAGTGGCCAAAAGGATTACGGAAAAAATAAAAATTATTCTTTCTTGTCTTCCATTATGATATGGTAAGTATTTCACTTCTGCCAAAAGTGGGAAGACCAGCTTCTAAGCCAAGAATACTTTGCCTGACTTGGAGGGAAGAATATGAATTCCTTTGAAAGACAACTTTGCCTGACTTGGAGGGCATGTCAACCATGTATGTGACCTTCATTGTCTTTTTCGATCAAAATATTTAAAGGGGCATATCAAACCAGTCCAAAAATTCTAGCTTGAGCTAGATGACCTTGTCATGCTTAATCAATATTACTATTATTAGATGACCCTTACAAGCATTGCACATGACTATAGACTAAGAGGATCGAGGTTGTACACATTGACAAGCCATCCAATATCTTAGCTATCAAAATTCACAATGGGCCGTTGTGGTTGGCTGGCCGTTAAGAGCAACTTGTATGGCATAATTTCACAAAGTCGAAACAAAAATCAGCTTGCAATTTTCTTGGTTATCAATTAATTAAAATCATGTCTTTTCTTTTGTTTATATATACTGTTTGAATAACTCTTTTAGGAATAACAGAAAATTTAAACTTTGAGAAGTTTTTCTACTGTTAGTTAGAAAGCAATGTTTCATCTGTATACACGGTGGTGCTTTGGACAACTTAGATAGTAGTATCTTGATCATAATGTCATCTTATGACGTATAGAGATAATAAGGGAAGAAAGCTGGCAGTTCATGGAAAAGAGAAAAGGGAAGATGCTATAACAACTCAAGGCCCTATGGCGGATAGCTTATATAAACAAAGGTAACACTAGGCAAACAATTTCCATTTCCTAACTTTATCCTTGTTCCGTTCAGTACTCTATATTGTATTGAGTCTTATTCCTTTCAATAAAACTTGATACGATTTATCAATATCCGAATACAATATCTAAATCCTGAAATTTCCTAAAGGTACATATCTACATCTAGACCTTGAAGAAACATGTGCATTCTAATCAGATGGTTAGGCAAGAAGAAAAATAAGGAGAAGATAGTGTATAGCACAAAGAGATGGAGAAAGCTCAGTGGTGAAGATCATTGGAAGGATCTATTGGATCCTCTAGACATTGATCTTCGACGATATATCATTCACTACGGGGAAATGGCTCAAGCTACATATGACACTTTCAACACACAGAAGGCATCCAAGTATGCAGGAAGCAGCCTATACGCAAGGAGAGATCTTTTCTCCAAGGTTGGTTTGGAGAAAGGTAATCCATACAAGTACTACGTGACCAAGTTCTTTTATGCAACATCACAAATCCAGCTCCCTGATGGATTTATGATCAAGTCACTGTCGAGGGAGGCTTGGAGCAAGGAATCAAATTGGATGGGGTACGTCGCGGTGGCCACCGATGAAGGGAAGGCTATGTTGGGGAGGAGGGACATTGTGATTGCTTGGAGAGGTACCATACAGACATTGGAGTGGGTTAATGATTTTGAGTTCCATTTGGTTTCGGCTGCAAAAATACTTGGCAGGTCTTTTGGTGACCCTAATGTGCACCAAGGTTGGTACTCCATCTACACTTCTGATGATCCACGTTCCCTCTTCAATAAGGCCAGTGCCAGAGATCAGGTAAATATTTGTTTGGAATGCAAGTATTTTTTAATGCATGAGTTACTCATGAACATCACTCGTGAGCCATACATCGCACCAGATTCTTGTAACATTTTCTTTCGTACAACTTATCGAGTGAAAAGAAAAGAACGTAATATTCTGCGAAGAATTTATTAAATAAATCATTGTTCATTCTGTCTCTCGCATCCATGTGTCTGTTTCCTCAGTGTTTCTCTTCTGCATTTTTCTCATGTATCTTTCTATTTTTCTTTATCCCTTGCACCAATTAAATTAAATTGTGACATTTGACAAATATGGTCTTCTATCTCGGATTTGCGTTTACATAATTAGGTTTCTCCTATTACTGATAAGTAATAAACAAAAATTTTCATGTAGGCCATGCCCCTTTTTTAGCTTTGTTTAGACTGTAGCTACTTTGTTGTTTTTATAAGTTAAAATATAATTTAAATATTCCATTCTTGTGGAAAAATTTGACACGTCTAGGATGAAAATGTTGAAGGAAAATGTGACCGCACAATATAAATTATTCACTGAAAAATTTTATCATTAAAATTAAAGTGAACCGAAATTCTCTATACATTTATATTTTATTTTAATCTTCAGATGCTGGATCGCCAAATACTGTTAGCTAAATCCTAAATGTGTTATGGTATCTATCCATATAAATAATGAATGCCAAACTTATTAAAAGTCTGTAAATTTGCTGGTGACATTTCAGTTACGGAAACAATTTGAAGGATATGAAAAATAGACACGTCCATGGTCCAATAACAGAAAAATAAAATAAATGAAATGAAATGAACTTAATAATTGTTTTAATTTTTATTGTAGTAATTTTCTTTTCCTTCTTTTTTTTTTTTTTTTCTAATTTTTGCCTCTTGAATTGGGTCGTGAGGAGCTCCTTAGGTTATTGATGAGGTAAAGAGATTGGTGGAGCAATATATAAATGAAGAAATCAGCGTAACAGTAACCGGCCACAGCCTTGGGGCTGCGCTTGCAACATTGAATGCTGTGGATATAGTCGCAAATGGATTCAACAGAACTAAATCTCATCCACACAAAGAATGCCCTGTGACCGCCATTGTCTTTGCTAGCCCTCGTGTTGGCGACTTGAACTTCAAGAAGGTGTTTTCAAGTCACAAAGATCTCCGAGTATTACGCGTTCGCAATGCTCTAGATATTGTTCCAAACTATCCATTGATAGGATATGCGGAGGTGGGAGAAGAATTGGCAATCGATACTACGGAATCCCACTACTTGAAGAGTCCCGGGATTGTGGAAAGTTGGCATAATTTGGAAGCATATTTGCATGGAGTGGCAGGTACACAAGGGTCTAAAGGAGGGTTTAAACTGGAGGTTAATCGCGATATCGCTCTGCTTAACAAAACCATGGATGGTCTAAAGAATGAGTATCTCGTGCCAGTTTCGTGGCGGATTGAAAAAAACAAGGGTATGGTCCAACAAGCTGACGGTTCTTGGAAATTGATGGACCATGAAGAGGACGTTGGTGCTTAAATTATAATTAGTCACTACTGATCTTGTTGATGATTTATTGATTGGTGCACTATATAGTTCATTAATTTTGAGTTGACATTTGCTAAAAGCTATATGATTGACATCGCCTATTTGTGCTATATAATACCAAGCCACAAGATCATAAACAGCCAGAGAGGACGGATAATTTGCTGATTAAGAGACCCAAGGCTTGTTGGGACATGAACGTAAATCTGATTGAATTTTATCCTTCCAATTCTGTTATATATCGTGGTCTTATGACTTCTTGCACATAAGCTCTTGTGGTTAACTTATCATGTACTAAAATTTGAGTCATGACGTATGTTCCTTTTTTCCTTTTCTACAAAAATGAAAATAACGTTAATTTGATTGTGTTAAGATACCTTGTGATTGTATTTTGTTGTTGTGACCAATATGCAATCGAATGTGAGATTCAAAGCTTGGAAATCTTATAATTGAGGAAGCGGTGAGACTATCAGTTACATGCCTCAGGTGATTCTCCAATGATGATATATAGGTATGACCTATTGTGTTAGTAATGTTTGACATCCCAAAAGATGGTCCATGATAAAGGAAATAGTTATGCACAAGAGAACCGAACAAGAAATCAAAAGGATGAGAGAAAATAAAAAGTTCCATACAAAGTAGAAAATTTAATAAGATTTGATTTGTTCTTCTCCTCTATCTTTGCCCCTACTATGCCAGGGTATGAAGCGACATTAAACTGTTTGTAGGATAAGTAGGAATCAAAACGATTTAAACTCTTTGATACTTCTTGGGATGACCCCCACAAAAATCAATGTTCAATTCTTGTCAACAACAAAATTGTAAGCCATTGGTAATATCTAATGAATCATTCCTAAGTATAAGAGGTATAGGGATTAAAAAAAAAATTCAAGTCTACCATCTGCTTCATCTTCTCCCATTAAAAAAATCAACTTTCTGTTCCTTTTCCTTAATTTTGAGGAAAAGTGAAAGAGCCTGTCGCAAATTTGCAATTCGGCATTGCAACATTATACAGTGAAAGATAAGGGTTGTGTGAGTACAGTAGCTTGGCCATATAACCATGTAGGGCATTAAAATGGCTGATTTTAGCAGTGTATATGAAGCCGCCTAACTCATCCAACCCGATCAAAATTAAATCAAAATCATTGAAACCGCTGCAAACAAATTGATTATGATTTATAATTTAAATAAATCACACTCAATGATTTTAGAAATCTAAAAACTGTCAAAACTGAATTAATCATCTTTATTACTAAGTCCAAAACTACATTTTATCAAGATATAAACCACATAACCAAAAAAAAAAAAAAAAGGCTCAACCATTTATAAAGTCTAAGTACCTAGCCCAATACATTCATGGTCCAAAATGCATTCACTTATTTTATAGGTTGATTTCCTCCCCTGGATTAATTTATCGATGGTATAGTACAATGAGCCCTTTGTTTTCTTGTCCTTTTTATTGAAACCCCTCAAGTTTTAGGTTTGCCCATGTTACTGGAGAGGTACCTTCGAAATTCTCTGATTATTTATGCTCGCTTTTCCCGTTGGATCTATCTCTACCTTTTTTTTTTTTTTTTTTTTGTTTCGGTGGGGTCAGAATTTATTCCTTCAATGAAATGATTCAAAATTTGAAAATGTTTTCTGGGTTTAGAATTTTTGCATCCAAAATTGAATTTCTTCGTCCACTTTCCCGTAATTTTTAGACATAAAAAAAAAAAAAAGAATACATAAGATGAATGCTTTCTCAGGCCAACCAGCTTTAGGTGTTGCCTAATTGGCATTATTTACGTGGGCAGAAAAAGATTGTCACAACAGAAGACAGCCAATAGCAGAAAGGAAGTTAGTGTTGTTCCTCAATAACATTATTCAAATTGTTAAACTCAATAACAACTAACTACTAATAACAATTTGATTGGTTTTACTCTTATATTTATTTGGTTGTAGTTTTGAAAATTGTTAAAACTGCCACTAATTATTTAGTATGAATATGAAAAACAAACTGACTCAAACTCACATGCGTACCCCCCAACTGATTGTTATAGAAATGCTCAAGATAGGCGTACCCTTTACCCAGCTTAGTAGCATAAGCCTATAGTGAATTAAAGTGGCTAAATGGTACAGAAAAAGAGGCAGCTCGAGTTACGTATGATTGCACTCTTTTTTTTGGTTTGTTATTCTATTTATGGGCCGGATTATTTAAGAATTCCCAAATCCAGGGGTCCGGCATATTTCTCTTTCAGCGCTTGAATTCTTGGCGGGTGGCTCCCGTACCATTTCCAACAATTCGATTGTCCAACATTAACCTTTCAGTATCAGAAAATGGGATGAATTCAATTCAATCTATGGTCCCCGCTTAATAATGCTGAAACAGGTAATTTAATGGGATGAGTTGAATTATATCTCTTCAAAGACCCTGCCCGGCAGTCCCGTACCCACATTAATCCTCAATGGAACAAAAAAAAAAAAAAAAGAAGAAGACAAAGAAGGAAGCTATATGCCGGTAAAAGGTGCATACACTAAATATGGGATTGTGTCGCACCCTATTTTGGCTTCAAAAACTACAAAACACAAATGCAAATTAAAGGCGCTTTGAAGAAAACTCTGTGTTGTGCTGTGTTATTCGAACATTTTCCTTCATATATGGCATCAAAGTAAAATGATCACCAGATAACTCTCATAGTCGGCAAGGACTGTTTCCTCTACATTTTAAGGAACTAATAAAATTCTACATAATTAAAAAGCCATCTATCTGAGACACAATATATTGTTAGAAACTTAAGTACTTTAAGAGTTTTTGGCTTTGAAAATAGAATGTAATGAAAAGCTCATTTTCATAATTATCGTTTGCTAATACTTGTTGTCCATAAGAATTATTGTGTTCATACGCATCATGTATTCAATGATCAAATTTAGTGTTGTAACTATGGATGATCTTTTTTTATTTTTGTGTGTGTGTGTGTGTGTGTGTGTGATTGAGTAGTTAATTTTGGTTAAGTTATTTAGACTTTTTTTTTTAATTTTTTATGTGATGCTTTATTTTTTCTTGAGTCTTATGCATGAACTGTTTGATTGTTAAGTTATATCTCAAATCTTAGTTAATTTTTATTTGTTTTTGATTTTTTTTTAAATCTTCTGATTCTTTATTTGATTCTATATCTAATTCTCAACACTTATAAATGAATTTTATGTGGGATCTCCATTTTAACAATTATGGGTATGCTTGCTTAATTTGGTTGAAACTTAGGTTAGATGAGAGAAAACAAACAAAAGAAATCAACCGTTAAGGATTGATTTGTTTAGAGTTTCCATTTGGGTTTGAGCTTATGATTTACCACCCAACGCTATGACAAGAGCCACGGCGCAAGCTTCAACAATAGGGTTGGTCGTTGTACGGAAGTTGATGAGTCCGGAATATGGCGTTGGGGAAGATTCTTAAGATTTCGGGTTGAAACTTGCCGGTCTAGGGTGCTACTATTCAACAGAAGAATGGAAACAAGACTTTGATTCAATTCAAATACGAGAGGTTCTCTAATTTCTGTTACTTCTGTGTGGCTGCCCTGGACATTTTAATAAGGATTGTGAGTTATCCCATGGCAATGAAGCAAAAGCTCATTCATGCCTGAAGCAGATTTTTCCTTTGGACGAGAGTTTGAGGGCTTCCCCACTCAAAAAAAAAAATTAGGGTGAAATCCAAGTCAGAACTGCACAAACGTCAAAGGCAGCAACGAGACTACGAGTTGAGGATCCAATGTTGGTCAGAAGATGGGTAATGAAACATTGGAAATTCAAAATTTGGAGCCGAGAGCAACGGATCAAATCCAAACTCAGGTTGAAAACTTCTGTTTGGATGAGTGCCACTTGGGGAAATCCAGCTAAGGAAATCAAATCAACGAGGATTTTGCAAAAGCTGTAAAATCTTCACCCGTGAGGAGCACTTGTCGAGATTCCATAATGCAAGGAGACTATGTTACTGCTACTAATGATGTTTGTTGATGCAGCAACAAAGTCCCCCATGTCTGCAGAAGGTGGGCCCATTCTAGCTTCTGTGGTTTCAACAATTCAGTACAAATTGATCTGACAAAGGAACCCCAACAAGCTACCGTTGAATTTATCTCAGCCACCTAGGGTCCATCAGCCTCTATAGCTATTCGGCTTGGATACAAGAACTACAAAACTCACTCAAGGAGGAAGACGAGGACTTTAGGATCCTTCGCGCATAGGAAATATGCCACTCTTATTGTAAGGCGGATTTGTTGAACGTTATTGTGAGCTCTTAAGGGAGAAGAAAAGAAAATTAAAACCCAAAAGCATCACAATTGATGGAAATAAATCCGTTGTTCCAATGACAGAGGCTGCTATGCAGCCCTGCTGACAACCATGATTCTCTACCATGGGTTTGGGAACCCGTGAGTAGTTAGCAGATTAAAGAAGCTCCTGGATCTTCAAGTACCCACTGTAGTTTCCTTTTAGAGACTCATTTAAATGCTTATGAAGTAGAGAATTTGAAGCATCAACAGAAATATAAGAATGAGTTCTTTGTGAATTGTACTGCGACAAGCAGAGAAAGAATTGACAGTATGGCCCTGCTGTGGAAAGACTCCATATCTGTAGGCGAACCTTTTCTATTAACCATATCGACACAAATATTAGTAATGGTTTAGAAGATAATGATTGGAGATATACTGACATATATGAATGGCCTAAGGACAATGACAAACTGCTAACCTACAATTTAATCCACGCACTCCATAGCTGAATACAAATTCCATGGATGTGTGGACTTGACTTTAATGAAATATTATTTTCATTCGAGAAGCAGCGAAGAAGATCCAGACTTACAGATTTTATAAACAATTTCCAATTGGCCATTGCAAAGTGTAATTTGCAAGATATTCGATTCAATATGTACGACTTCGCTTGGTCTAATGGTAGGTAGAACGACCAGAATATCTCAAGAGCAACTGGATAGGGTGCTATTGAACTCATACTTCTTAAATATGCTCCCATGCACTAAGGTTACTCATCTTTCATGTTTTGGATCAGATCATTGTCCATTTAATATCTTTGTAAGGTCTTCTTTTGTGCCCATTTCAATAAGGAAAAAGTTATTCATATTTGGGAGCATGTGGTTGAAAGGCTTGACTTGTGAAGCAACAGTTGCAAATACTGAGGCACTGGCCTAAATCACTCTTAAGGCCAAGGAGTTACCTAAAATCATAATAAGATATAGTAGTGATCTAATGGCGTGGGAATACAGCTCTTTTGGGAATATAAACATGCAAATTATGGAAACTCAATGATGAACAAGCAAAAATGGAAAAGTAACCACCATTGCATGACTTAAGGAAGGAGACAAAAATACTGCATATTTCCATGCAAAGGCAAACCAAAGAAGACAAAAGAATTTTATTAGGCAACTCAATAATGCCTTAAGTGGGTTACTGCTTTCGGATAGAGATATTGCTCAAGTATTAATAGTCCACTTCAAGGCCATGTATGCCTCTTAAGAAAGCTTTGTTTTAGATCCAGTGCTGGATATAGTATATTCCAAAGTGACAAGTCAAATGAATGCTACGCTAACCTGAGGTATTCCAAGCCATAAAGCAAATGCACTTAAGCACCAAGACCCCATGTCCTGCCAACTCTATTTTTCCAATCCTTCTAGAATATTGTGAGGGTGACAATAAAGATGTTAGAAGTTCTAAACAACAAAGGAGATTTGAGACCTCTCAATCACACATATATATGGCTTATTCCTAAAGTGGCCTCTTATGATAATTGCTTTGATTTCTAACCTAATAGCCTTTGTAATGTTATTTATAAAATTATATCCAAGACTATTACAAATAAGTTGAAATTGGTTTTCCTACACAATTTCTCAAAGTCTTAATTAGCTTTTGTACTAGGATTATTGGGATTTCAAATACAAGTTGTATGGTTAAGAAATCTCACATTAGTTATTAGATGAGAGAGTAAGTAACATATAAGTGAAAGGACTTATAAACCAAAAACCTTAAGGTTTTTGGTTGAGATGTGATCTTAAGGTTGTGATTTATTACTTACTTGGACTTTGTTTGGATTTTTCTTTGACTTTAGGCTTTCGTGTTTTCCAATAAGTGGTATTAAAGCCAATTATTTGACAATAAATAAGTATTAATAAAAACATGTTTCCTATGGTTATTACCCCTATGAATAAAGAAGAGATGGATTACACTCACTAGAAAAAATACCCAAGTGGAGTGATAAGGTGCAACTCCAAAAGAAAACTAATAACACCTGTGCACTCAAGTGTGGCTTGTGAAGTATTGGTAGACAAACACTATAGGATTAGGTAAACAAGGTTGAGTTGTGAATAGGCTTAGTAGAATGGTAATTGGCTCTTGTCACATTTAAGAAGAATAGACTCAATGTGGAAGAGACTTACAATGAAGGGGAAGATTATTGGGATTTCAAGTTTGAGTTGTGTAGTTAAGAAATCTCACATTGGAAGTGAGAGAGAGGAATATGTAACATATAAGTGAGAAACAATTATAAACCTATTGCATTAAAATTTTAAGTTGAGATGTGGTGTCAAGGTTGCAATATTGTTGCTTACTTGGATCTTAAATTTTCTTTTTCCTGATTTTAAACTCTTATGTTTCCTAATAAGGTGTGTCTTATAATTGACAATGCTTTAATAGTGTTTGAGATTTTCATTTCATGAAGAACAAGTGCAAGGGGAAAAGCTTATATGGTTATGAAACTAAATATGAGTAAAGCTTATGATCATGTGGAATGGAATTTTCTTCAAGACATTATGTTAAAGTTGGACTTTGACTTAGCTTGGGTGCAACTAATTATGTAATATGTCTCCTCAATCTCATATTCTATTGTTGTCAATGGTGTCTCGAAAGAGTTTTTCTATTTAACACAAGAGCTTTTGCAAGGTGAGCTATTATCTTATTATTATTATTATTTTTAATACTAAAGGCTTATCATCTTTACTTCATGAAGTGACTACTTGAAGTAAGATTCATAACATTAAAATGCATAAATAGGCCCTAAAAATAACTCATCAATTCTTTACAGATAATAGTTTGATTTTTTTTGATGCATTTTTTGCTTAATCTTGCCAACTACAACACATCTTACTCTAATATAAATGTACCTTTAGACAAAAAATTAACTCGGAGAAGATTTAAATCTCTTTAAGTCACAGTGTGAATAGAATTGTGAAAGATGCTATATAGAGTTAGTTGTGTGTTACAACAATTTGTAACCATAAAAAATATTTGGGACTTCTTATGCAAGTAAGTTTCTTTAGGAGAATGACTTTTGAAAAATTGTTGGAAGGTGTTCCAATAAAACTTGTGTAGATGGTAAGGAGAAAAAACTATCAAGAGCAAGCAAAGAAGTTCTTATTAAGGTGGTCATTGAGGCAATCCTAATGTACTTTATGAATTATTTTATGCTTCCTAAAACACTATGTGTAAACATTGCTTTATTAGTCAATTGCTTTTGGTGGGGTAGTTTTGAATCAAAACGTAAAATTCATTGGCAAATTTGGGAGAAACTAATGATTCCTAGAGTAGTAGAAGACTTGGGATTTAGGGACTTTCATGATTTTAATATGACCATGCTATCAAAGCAAGGATAGAGGCTTATTAATAATGAACACTCCTTGTTAGCTCATTTTTTGAAAGCTCGGTACCACTCTCAAAATTAATTCCTAGAGGCATAGTCGGGTTTTAATCCCAATTATACATGGAAGAGTATCCTTGAAAGCTGATCCTTATTGAATATACGATTTTGTTGGAGGATTGGAAATAAGACAATAATCAACATTTGGATTGACCCTTAGTTTCTTAACCAAAGTGGATTTAAAGTTCACACCCTTTCTGTTCAATTGGATTTAGATTAAATGGCCTTTATGATTACCCTAAATACTAAGTAGTGGAGAGAATTGCTAATAAAATAGCATTTTATGCTATTTGAGAGCCACCAAATTTTCTTCATTCTCCTTAATCTTAGGAACCTCGAAAATAAGATAATTTGGCATTTTAATAGATGAATGTACAATGTGCTAGGTGTATTACATGTATATGTATTCATGTTATTGCTTGACTATTATTTAGTAATGAGGAAATTATTTTTGAAAATCCAATTAACTAACAAGTAGTTGGCTTGATAATTGTTTTTAAAATAAATAGAAACTCCAAGGTAAATTAGAGTGGCTTATTTGAACTTGCTTATATATATATGATTGATTTTTATTTTATTGAGATTTGATTGATTGATTTACAAGATTTTTGATGTCATTGAAAACTTTGAGGTATGTTTCACTTGACTTTGAGATAACTTAGACTTTTGGCATTGTTTAAGCTGAACATGTGATAGTTATTTATTAGTTTATGATTGATGATGACATTATGGGATTAAAACTCCTTGGTGGATAATGTTTTATATATGGGGATGGTTGATATTAATTAAATAAAAAACCTTTTTATTAACATCAATCTTTCAAAATTATTTGTTCATATATACTTTATTTGGTTATATCATAACCCTTACAAATATATTTGGATTGAGAATTAATAGTATGACTCTTAACTACTAGATAAGGTGGTAGTCAATATAAAAATCTTGTTTATATTTGTTATGTACTATATTGATTATGTGCCTTGGTGTGATAGGAAAAATTTAGGTATAAATGGCTAGCTAGTCATGATATGACATCTGTATATGTGTGTGTGTGTGTGTGTGTGTGTGTGTGTGTGTGTGTGTGTGTTTGTGCGTGTGCGTGCGTGCGTGCGCGCGCGTGTGTGTATCATCATATGGTTATGATTGGATAAAAGTATTTGTTCTCATCTTTCTATTCCTTTATATTTGGAGATTTAAATATGATATATGTATATGGATATGGGTTGTACAAGATTACATTTCCAATTGAGTATATATATTTTTCATTATTACATTTTTTATATTAGAACATCTAATATTTTGTTTTATTATTTATCTGAATAAGTCATTCTCCCATATTTCTCCTATATTGCACATATTATAACTACTACTAAGTGGTTATACTCATTCAATTATTCTCTTAATCGAAAATTTATAGTTGACATCACTATCTTTATTCTTGAATTTTTAGCTGATTATCTTAGGGGTTCACTCCATTGATTATTTATTATTCTTATGGATATTAAATTCTTCTATATAAATGCTTCATAATCTTGTATTCTTATTTAATGAGATGTTAAGCCTATTTGCATGAGTTACAAATTTTGTTTATGTATATATTAGCTTAGGGTATATAATGTATGAATACGATATTTGCTTGTAGGCTTACATTATCTTTAGTGAGTTTTTTTTTTTTTGCCTCGGATGATATACCGATCATGGCCTTAGATTTGGTCATAACCCTTATATTTGGTCATGACACCACACATCATAATGGTTTTTTATTTGTGTTATATACATTTATAAAAATATATATATGACCTGAATGTGTCCATTAAATGTTTTCCATATACTTTTTATTTGTATTTAGTGTAATAATTAAGATTAATGTATTTCCAATTCTATAAATATAACATGAAATGTAAAAAAAAGGCCATTAAGTTATTTTCATAATAAGTTCTTTATTAAGTTAACTAAGTTAGCTAAAAATTAAATAGTATAATCGATACATTGAGGGAACTAAGAGGAGGGCAAAACAAAAAGGGTCTTTTGGATCCTTTAGATATTAATCTTTAGTGATGTATTATTAACTATAGAGATAGAGCAAAAGCTAGACAAGGTGCCTTCAATGATAGGAAGGCCTTTGATTAGTGAGGGTTTAGCCCATATCTACTTCAAGAGTTCTTCTTTAAGTTGGGAATAACTCTTCAAAATCTATATAATTATAGTATTAATGACTTCTTTTATGCAAGATCAAAGATCAAATTCTTTGACATCATTAGGGGATCATCTTGGTGTAGTTATATCATAATGGCCATAAATGAAGGAAGGGTAACTTTAGGGAGGAGGAATATAGTTGTTGCTAGGGGAGGCACCATATTGACATTGGAATGGTTCAAAGATGCTAATTCTCTACCAGCCTTAGATTCAAAGATATTTGGAAAAGCTAATAATCTTACCATTTATTATGGCTTTTTTTCTCTCTACAATGCCATAAACTTATTCTCCACTTATAATAAGACTAGTGCTAAAGAACAAGTAATCTAGGATAAATAATAGTAACAAAAAATCATTACTTAACAACTATTAGTTACTTGTAATAAATAATAAATGTATTTCAAAAACATAATTAAACTAAGAGAATATTTAGTTATGTAGATAAAGATGAGTTATAATTTGTTATCTAATAATTATTAAAAAGTTTAAATAAATGTTTATGTCTAATTTTTTATTTACAACAATAAAAAAATTTAATACCAAATTTAATAAAAGTTGATTACATGACCTTTTCTAATCATTATGTTATATATAAGTGAATATGATGTTATTGGTTATAGTTTTGCTAGTATTGGCTAAACCTTTTTACAATATAATATTTTATGTATTATATATATATATATATATATATATCTAAGAGTTTAGTTGCAATCAAAAGACTAGTGGAAATATATAAAGATGAGGAAGTTAGAATAATTGTATCAAGGCATTGCTTGAGATCATCAATAGATATAATGGTAGTAATGGACATTGTAGCCAATGGTTATAATAAGCCATCAAGTAATATTGACAAGGTATTTTTAGTCATAGTCTTTCCATATAGTAGCCCTCACATGCGATATGATGATTCAAAAAGGTATTTGATGGGCTTCCAGGTCTCTATCTCTTAAGGGTGGTAAATGCCAATGACCTTATTCTTGACCTTTAACCAATATCTCTTAGCTACGTCTATATATGAGAACAAGTAGTTTTATACTTGATGATTGACACTAGAAAGTTAATTTGCATAACTTAGACATGTACCTTAATGAGGTTATTAGATCATAGGGACTATAAGGGGCTTAAACTTGGAAATTGCTCTTGATACTGCATTTGTGAACAAAACTTCAAATGTTTTGAAATATAATTATGAAATGTTAGGAAACTGATGGGTTATGCAATTTAATGATCTAGTCCAAAAAGTGTGTTTTTTGTGCCTAACCCTTTTAGCTCATGTGAATTTGGTTTATCTAGGCCATGTACTCTTAGTATGTTTTAATAATAGCAAAATAACTAAATAAAGTTATGCTATAATTGAGTGATGCCATAAATAGATAGTTGATTAAGGAGATTGTTATAGAATAAGAGAAGAAAAGATTGAAGAATATGGAATGGTTGAATTAACATTAGTTGAAGTATCAACAATATTAGTTATAATATAAGTAGTAAGTTTAGTAAACCAAAAGCATTTTAAACAAATTATAACTAATAATAACAAATTAGAACCAACATTAATAACTTTCTCCACTTATAGTTATGCATGAGGACTAATACTAAAATTAATAAAGGTGGTTGGAATCTACTCTAATCAATTTAATTTTAGCCTTAATAGGAAACCAATAATAGCATTAATAATTCTAGTAGTAGTAACAATTTAAGAATAAGAGAAAAAGGCAGGTGATAGCAACCTTTTTAAAAGGTCGATTAGAAATTATAGATTACATCATTTTCTATGTATGGGAAAATAAAATAGAAAAGCAAAATTTTTGGAAAAGTCTTAATGTGAGAACTATGCAAATGCACTAATATAAGTGAAGGAAAAGGAATGAAAAAAACTAAGAAAGCTTTTTGTTGCTATGAAATAAAGTTCCTGCATCTTTCTTCTTTTGCATTTTTTATTTTCCATAATAAATTCACTTAAAAAATAATCTAAACCTAGTAATAGTGGTATCAGAGCCCTTTTTAATCTTAGAGAGATTGATATTTAATGATAAATAATAATATCAAATCAAATACATGCCAAAAATACAAAACCAAAAATAATTTTCAATAATAATGTTTGCATTAATAAGTGCATCTTTCTTCTTTTGCATTTTTTATTTTCCATAGTAAATTCACTTGAAACCAATTTGGACCTAGTAACTATGGTATTAGAGCCTTTCTTAATCTTAAAGAGTTTTGATATCTAATGATAAATATCACATAAAAAACACATTAAAAGACAAAACCAAAAATAATTTGCTACAATCATGTTTGCATTAATAAGTGCAGCTTACACAAGTCTTTAATCGCTTGTGCAAGTTTTAATATCTCAACAATTAGTGTATCATTTCTTGATTCACCCATCTTCACTAAAGAAAGTATTATGATTACTGGGCCATTATAATTAAGGCATTTCTAATGACTTATGACCTATGAGAAGTTATTGAAATAGGTTACTTACCTCTAATAGTAACAACACAACTAATATAAGAGAAAAAAGTTTAGAAATAGAGAAATAGCTACTAAAGATATTAAAGTTCTTGCCTTAATTCATTCTTCAATAGATTAGACTACTTTTCCAAGAATTGTAGCTACAAAATCATCAAAAAAAGCTTAAAGTGCATTGTAAGATGGATTTAAAGGCTTAGAAAGAGTTAGAGCAATTAAGTTGTAGTCTTTGCGAGGAGATTTTAAAAACTTCACAATGAAAGAGTGAATTGTCAAAGGCTTCTTTAGTAGGCTAATTGAGTTGGTAAACCAATTAAAACTATATGGTGAAGACTTCAAAGATCAGATAGTGGTGGAAAAGTTATGTAAGATAGAACAAACTAAAAGATAAGATAAAAGATAAACATAAGATTCCACTTTGAAATACAAATTAATAAGGAAATTTACTTGAATACTAAACTCAATACTTTATATCAATTTAATATTCATGATAGGTCTAATTGATAAAGCTAACAAAAAAACTTATTTATGGAGTTGGCTAAAAAAAGAAAATGAAAATAACAATAAAATGAAAATCTTTAGTAAAAAGGAAAAGTTCATAAAATAGCCTAAATAAAAAATGAATATAACCGAAATAAGAAAATCCTAATAAGTGTAAATAAAAATAATGTGAGTATGAGAATTTTAATTATATGTGAAATGAAATTTTATAAAATACGTTTTTTGAAAGTATTTTCTTTTGTTAGCTACTACATATTCCCTTTTTGTTGAAAAGAACCAAACTTCATCGAGCTAAATGCCAAGTAAACATAAAGCAAAAAAGGATTCAATAAATGAAGTTTATTGTTAAGAAGCCTAGTAGCATAAAAAATATGTTATGCTTCCATTAGACAAAGTAACGTCTAAGTTTTCCTTGAGAAGAAGCAACATATTTATCATCCAAGATAACTTCAATGTCCTTAACATGTGGAGTAAAAGATGGTGTCTTAGGCATAGTAGTTCTTATAAGAAGACTAAAAGAAAAAAAAAAAAGAGGTTTGAAAATGCCTTGATAAGATGATAAATCCTTTACATTGAAAATATGACTTATATTCAAATCAATAAGAAAATTAAGTAAATATGCATTAGGTCTAAGTTTTTCAAAGATGGAGTAGGGACTAATAGCTCGGACATGTAATTTCTTAAAAGAATATTTAGGAAAACGTTTAGGACAATATGAACCATAACAAAATCATCCACACTGAAATATTTTTCTGAATGATGCATATTAGTAAAAAGTTTATAATCATTATTACTTAAAGCAATTTTATGCTTAATCTTATTATAGAGGTCATGAATGTATTTAGAAAAATTTTTAGTAGGTTAGAAGAATGAATGTTAGGGGAAAGGGAATAAGAACAATAGGTGTGCATGAAGTGTAGCCATAAATAATTCCAAAAAGACTTTACTAGTAAATCGGTTAACAAAATTATTATAGAAAAACTTAGTAGTTGGTAGGATTAAGTCCTAATTCCTTTATTTTTCACCTATAAGACACTTAAGTAAATCACCCATATTTTGGTTAACTATCTCAATTTGCCCATCTGTTTGAAGGTTGAATTCAAATGAAAATTTTAAATTAGTTTCAAATAATTTTTAAAGTGTCTTCAAAAAGTAATTAACAAATTTGACATCTCTATCATACATAATAAAAATAGGCAAAACATAAAACTTGACAACTTTTCTTAAAAATAATTTGGTAACATAAGATGCATTAGTGGACTCATTATGTGGAATAAAATGACACATTTTAAAAAATTTGTCCATAACAATAAGAATGGAATCATGACCATAAGCTATTTTAAGCATACTAAGCACAAAATTTGTGCTTACATTATGTCAAGGTGCATATGGAATAGAAAGTGGATATGATGGATTCAAGAAGGTATTCGATAGGCTTCCAAATCTCCATCTCTTAAGGATGGAAAATGCCAACGACCTTATTCTTGACCTTTAACTAACATCTCTTAGTTATGTTTATATGAGAGAATAAATGGATATTGACATAAGTTAGTCTTTATAATTGTTGACTAATACTAGAAAAATTAATTTGCATAACTTGGATATGTACCTTTATAAGGTTGTTAGATCACAAGGGACTAAAAGGGGCTTCAACTTAAAAGCTGCTCTAGATATTGCCCTTATGAACAAAACTTCAAATGTTTTGAAATAAGATTATGAATTGTTGGGAAATTGATGGGTTATGTAGTTTAATGATCTAGTCCAAATTGATAATGGATCCTTTAAATGATTAAATGCATTTTTTTTGCCTATCCCTCCTAGCATATAATCTATCTCAGCTCATGTGAATTTGGTTTATATGGGTCATGTACCCTTAATGTGTTTGAATAATAATGAAAAAAAAAAAACTAAATAAAGTTACACTACAATTGGGCGATGCCATAAATAGATAATTGATCAAGCAGATTGTTACAATATGAAAGAAGCAAATATTGAAGGACTTGGAATGGCTGAATTAACATCAATTAGAGTATCAACAATATTAGCTATAATAAAAGCAATAACTTTAGCAAATCAAAAGCATCTTCAACAAGTTGTAACCAATAATAACAAATTAGAAGGAACATTAACAACTTTCTCTACTTATGGCTACATATAAGGAGCAACACCAAAGTCAATAAAGGTGGTTGGAATCTACTTTAATTGATTTAACTTTAGCCTTAACAGGAAATTAATAATAACACCAATAATTTTAATAGTAATAACAATTTGAGAATAAGAGAAGAAGACAAGTGATAACAACATTCTTAAGAGGCAAATTAAAAATTAAAGATTGCACCCTTTTTGATGTATAAGAAAACCAAATAAAAAAAGCAAAAGTTTTAGAAAAGTCTTAGTTTGAGAACTAAGCAAAGAACTAATATAAGTGAAAAAAAAAAAAAAGAATGAAAAAAACAAAGAAAGCTTTTTGTAGCTACAAAATAGAGTTCCTACATCTTCTTCTACATTTTCTATTTTCCATAACAAATTCACTTAAAATCAATTTAAACCTAGTAATAGTGGTATCAAAGCCTCTTTTAACCTTAAAGAGTTTGAAATCCAATGATAAATAATAATATCAAATCAAGCATAATCCAAAAGTACAAAACTAAAAATAATTTGCAACAATCATGTCTGCATTAATAATTGTAGCTTACACAAATTTATTATCTTCCTTAATCAATTCTAAAAGTTATTGCCTTATGAGAAAAAGGTTAAAAATAGAGAAAGAGTGGCTAAAGATATTAAAGTTCTCGCTTTGATTTATTCTTCAATGGTTGAGATTGTTTTCCCAAGAATTATAGTTGTAAAATCATTAAAAGAAGCATAAAACACATTGTAAGATGAATTTAAAGGCTTAGAAAAGGTTTAAATAGTTAAGTTGCAATCTTTGAGAAGAAATTTTGAAAATTTTAGAATGAAAGATAGTGGAGTTGTCAAATGCTAGTTTAGCAAGCTAATTGAGTTGGTAAATCAATTGAAACTATATGGTGAAGACTTTAAAGATTAGATAATGGTGGAAAAAAAGGTCTAGGACAAGAAAAAATCAAAGCATAACAAAAGAGAAACATAAGAATCCACCTTTAAATACAAACTAATGAAGGAATATAATAGTATACCGAACTTAATACTCTATATTAATTCAATATTCATGACAAGTATGATTGAAAAAGCTAATATTGATAATTATTTATAAAGCTCACTAAAATAATCCAAATAAAAAATGAAAATAACCACAATAAGAAAATATTAATAAGTGTATATAAAAAAAACCAAATAAGATAATCTTAATTAGATGCAAAATGAGATTTTATAAAATACTTTTTCTAAAAATACTTTCTTTTATCAACAATTGTGTCATTCCCCTTTGGTTAAAAAGTATTAGACTTCATTCAGGTAGATGCCAAGTAAGCATCAAACGAAGCAAGATTTAATGAACAAAGCTCATCCTCAAGAAGCTCAGTAGCATTAGAAATATGATGTGTTTTCCATTGGAAAAAATAGCATCCAAATTCACCTTGAGAAGAAGCAACGTGCTCATCATCCAAAATAGTTTTGACATCAAAAAAAGGAGCTTTGAAAATGCCTTATTAAGATGATAAATCCTCCGCATTAAAAATATGACTCATTTTCAAGTTAGTAGGAAAATCAAGTAAATACGCATTAGGTCTAAGTTTTTCAATGATGGGGTAGGGACCAATAGCTTGAGCATGCAATTTCTTGAAATAGTGTTTAGGAAAACATTCAAGACAATATGAACCATAACAAGATCACTTATATTGAAATGTTTTTTTTTTTCCAATAATACACATCAATAATAGGTTTATAATTAGTATTACTTAAGGCAAAATTGTGACTAATCTCACCATGGAAGTTATAAATATGTTTAGCAAAATTTTTAGTAGGTTTAACAGAACAAATGTTAAAAGGAAGAGGAATAAGATCAATAGGTGTGCGTGGAGTGTAGCTATGAAAAATTTCAAAAGGACTTTACCAATGAACTTATTAACAGAATTATTATAGACAAACTCAATGATTAGTATGACAAGTACCAATTGCCTTGTTTTTCGCCCACTAGACACCTAAGTAAATCACTCAAACTTTGGTTAACCACCTTAGTTTGGCCATCTATTTAAGGGTGGAATGCAAATTAAATTTTAAACTAGTCCTATACAATTTTCAAAGCATCTTTCAATAGTAACTAACAAATTTAAAATCTCTATCAAACACAATGAATTTTGGCGAACAATATAACTTGACCGTGAGCTATTTTAAACAAACTAACTACAAAATTCATGCTTACATCATGTCAAGGTGTATGTGGAATAGAAAGTGAAGTGTACAAAGCAATGTTATGCTTTTTAACTTTAATAATATGACAAGTACAATACTATGACATAACCTGAAAAACATCCATTTGTAAAGAAAGCAATAAAACCTATCTTCAATAAGTACAAGGATCTTATCCCTTCCTAAATGACTTGCTAACCCACTAGCATGTATTTCCTAAACTAAAAGGTCACAAAGTGATGTATCTAGAATGCCTAACTTGTTAGCCTTAAACAAATAACCATCATGAATCACAAATCAACATATTCTCCACGATGATTGTTATTAATATAATGAAATACAAGACTAAAATCAAGACATGTAGGGTACTTTTTATGCAATCTTTCAAACCCTGAGACATGTGTATCCATCATTTGAAAGATACAAACAACTTGAATGAAAGTATCAACAGTTTTATTTTTCACACCAAAACAAGACTTAACCACAAAAGGATATTCATTAAGAAACTTAGCCTATATAGCATGTTTAGCATTCAATTTATTTCAAGAATTCAAATAACACAAGACTTGGTGATATAAAAGGGAAAAAAAAAAAAGCACTCTTAAGGTAAAAGATAATACCTCTAATGGTGAAAGGGTTGAATCATAATGTAAAATTCTTTATTATAAGTTTAATATTTCTACTTTGCATAATTGAATTTTTTGCTGAAAAATGCAATAAGATGTCTTTTATAACTTAAGACTCCTCATATGCTAACTCTCGATATGCCATTAGCAACTTCAAATACCTTGTTAAAGATAAGACATCACAAGATAAGGGCTTTGTTGATTTGCTTTTTAATATCATTGAAAGTTGTAGTAGCTTTACTAGACCATTGAAATTCCTTTTTCTTCAAGTAATTAGTGATATAAGCCATAATGGTGCTAATTCTCTTAATAAACCTCTTATAAAAAAAGGCTAAGCAATGGAAATTATGAGAATTAATAAGAGATTTAGGTTTAATTCACTCTAAAATGTTTTTAACCTTATCAAGATTAGCAATTATACCTTAGGCAAAAACTATAAAACTTAAAAATAACATCTTATACTACAAAAAAAAAAACACTTCTTTAGGTTACCATAAAGCCTGGCTTCCTTAAGAGTAAGGAAACTAGCTATAAATAACTTAAGTTCTTTTCTTTGAACTTACTATATACAAGAATATCATCAAAATATATCACTAAGAACTTACTTATAAATGACTTTAGAATATGAGTCATGACTTTAATAAAGGTACTAAAAGTATTGGATAGTCCAAAAAGCATGATTAACCCTTATACAATCTATCTTGCATCTTAAACACAGGTTTTCACTCATCCTTAAGCTTAATGCAAATCTAATGGTACCAACTACAAAAGTCTATCTTGGAATACCAACTAAATTCAACCAACATTCCTAACATATCCTCTAGCCTAAGAATGAGAAACTTGTACTTGATAATGATCTTGTTAATGACTTTATTATCAACATAAACCATCTTTTTTATGAGTTAACAAATTGGGAATAACACAAAGACTAAGACTATGACATAAAACCTTATAGTTATGCTATATACCTACTCTACTCCTCACATTTTTTAAGATACATTCTATAGTAAGGATTAGGTAGTTATAAACTAAGAACTAAGTTAGTGTCATGTATTATGCCTTTTATAGGTGGTAGCTCACTAGGAAGATTATCTAGCATCATAAACATTAAATGATCTAACAACTTATCAAGTGCAAAAGGAAGGTTAACTTTGGGTGTGCAAGATAGTGGACTTGCCTCTTTGGCAACAACAACTACTAAGCAATCATTACTTCCTAACTCTTTCTCAAAGGTATTATGATCTAAGATATGATGACCTTTTGTTACAAAAACAAAGTAAGAAGATTTGGCCATTGGCTTGGTGTTCTTAACACAAGGCTTAACGAGATTCAAAATGATGTTCTTACCTTCATAATTAAATAAATATGTATTTTTTCTATCATGATTGGTTATATTAAGGTCATAAACCAAGAATAACCTAGGAGAACATAGGCTACAATTATAGAAAAAAATATCATAATAAATCTCATTCTTATAGTCACTTAATTGAATGAGAACTATATATTGTTTAATGACTGGTAAGGTAGTTTTGTTGACCTAAGTTAGTTGAAAAGGTTGTGGGTGTAGTTTTATCTCAAAGTTTAACTTAGAAAAGGTAGACTTAGCAATAACTTTCATAGTACTTCCTTCATCAATGACTAGTTTATAGTTACAATCTCTAAATTTGATTTAAGTATGAAAAATATTTGTACATTTCCATATATCATTGTTTATAATAGTAGATAAAATACATCTAACAATAACACAACACTAGTCATCTTCCTAAAAGTCCTGTCTATTCTTATTCTCATCCCCATAGTACTTTATGAGATCAACTACCTCGTTTTCACTCGTCAAAAGATCATTAAGATTTTTCTTTAGGGTAAAGGCATAGTCAAGGTAATAGGAGACAATACAACCCTTCTTATGACATTGATAAGAATAAATAAGAGAGTTATTAGCACAAGACTCAAAAGAAGAACTTACATGGCTAGGATTAGTAATAAAAGAATTCTTATTCTTTATAAGAGTAATTGATTGACAAACTTGGGTTGGGTTTTAGAATTACAAGAAAAAGAGAAGAGATTGACACAATCTAACAGCAGAGGTGAGTGCACAAGTGAATGATGAGGTCTGATTATACTTTGCAACCTTGTGATAGGCCTCCTTTAAAGACTTAGAAGCAATTAAAGCAATTTCTTTCAAGATATCAGATGTAAGACTATTGACAAAATGACAACTAGTAATGAAAGGTCTTTTATACAGCTCATAGTTGAGAAAAATTTTCTCAAATTTAAACATGTATGTTGTAACACTAGAAGTCAATAGTTTGTTATTTAAGATAGATTAAAAAGCTAACTCTTATAATAGGTGGGAATATATTTAACCTTCAATTTCATTTTCATGACTTCCCATTAATTGATGGGAGCTCACTTAAATGATCTAACTTATAAAGCTTATTTTGCCAATATTTCTTAATAGGACCAACTAATTTCATTTTAGCAAAGTAAACACACTCAAGATTAGTTATGCTATATCAATCAAAAAAATCTTCTAAGCTATCAAGTCAATTCATAAACACATCAACATTTAATTCACCATCATAATCAAGTGCATCTAATTCGACTTTCTTGGTAATATTATTATGATCTGGACATGCATGGATGTGATGTGGTCTATGGGTCTGACCATACTTAACATTCATATCATCATGAAAATCATGAATATGATGCTTAAGTGGACCTTCAGGGGCACAGTGAATGGGGTTGGTCTCAAGATTAAATCCACCCATGTCAAATTGAATGTTAGGTACAAGTGTATAATGTAGATTTTCATTGAGGGAAAACCTATCAATTGTTCTCGGGGTGAAAAAATTCTTAGGATCAATTGTATGTGGGTTAAGTGTTGAAAATTAGACATTGACAAATTTCTCAACGTCATAGGTGACCCATTCAATTGCCTAACAAATTTAGTTGTTTGTCTAAATGTTTTAAAATTGAGTTTAATTTATATGGATAATTTCGTAAAATTACTCATGAGATTGTTTATGTCAGACAAAAGGGTTTGGATATTTTCTTGGTGTGTGGGGTGGGATGAAAAAGCGGTGACTTCTTTGGTGCTAACCATATTTGTTGTTGGTTTTTTTTTTCTTTTTTTTTTTTTGATGAAGAATTATGCTGGGATACAATACCGATCGTAAAAAAATAATAAAATTATAAAACACCAAGGTTGTTATTTTCGGCAATGGCAGTTGGTTAGACAAGCAAGCGGCCAAAGTGAACTCGGCTAACACAAATGCTTCGGTGCATCTAAAAGCAAGGATTGTGTGAAGTCACCAATCAACTAGTAAGTGTCATGTGGTCCGTCTTCCCATTAGATATGATTAGATAAAATCTTGCGGCTGTGATAATGGGAATGGGCTAATTCCACCCAGAATACTCAGTCTCACTCCTCCCCGGAACTTGATGATGAATGATGATGTATGGTTGGAACGAGAATATATTATCACGCGGGTAAAGGTCGAACTGCTATCTGAGGTAATATAATTAGTATGGTCATGGTTACAGTGAACCAGAACTCTTGTTGTTTAACCAGTCTTGTTGTAAATTTTATCATGGGGTCACAAGAAATTTTGATGAGCATTATGGACTTGTATAGGGGTCTTTTGTCCGTCCATCGAAAAAAGCGGTGAGTCCTTTCAAATACAGTACGATGGAGACGTCGACCTAAAGAAAATGCAGTCATAGATTCATAGATTGTAGAGTTTTTCCCTTTGCCAGTACGGAGGAATGCGTGTTAAATGGTAAATCTATAAATGGATTTATTGCAGGCTCTTGTTAGTCAAATGATTCTAGAGAATCTTTAAATTTTGACACAGCTTGTTTTGTAAATGGTATTGATCCTGTTGGTTTTTTTCGTAAAGTTTTGCTCGTTTGAAACTTATTTTGGTCTCTATAATTGATTCACGGCCTTAATTACGCCGAAATTACCGTATATACAGCATAAAATAATTTGTTAGACGAGGTTCTGGCCAGTTTCGAGAAGTTAACGGTATTACTCTGAGAAAAAGTCACAAACACGTTCTCCCCCATGAAGCACCGGGGATTCTAGTGTTTCATTTTCATCACTGGAAATAATGCTAAAATATCTTTCAAGTTGATCCTGACGTGGATGACTTTCTTTTTCTTTCCAATTCCTGTGGATCTACTTAGAAATCAATAGTAAAGTGACAAAAGGGTCCAACACTTGTTGTGGGACCTTCCTACGTTGAATTGAAAAATTATTCAGGAGTCTTTTACTTAGTTTTTGGTCATTTTGGAATTCCATGTTAAATTAATTAACATGAGTGACCCTTGTTATTTAAAGTATGATCTAATATAAAAGGTCTAATATAATTGTCGGTTAGATATAATGACAATTTGGGTCACTGAGTTTAAAATCCCTCCACTCTCCTTATTTAAAGATAATTGTTACAGGAAAAAGATAACGATTACGGGAAGGATAATTGTTACCGAAAAAGAGGGATAATTTTCTAATTGATAAATAAATGTTATGATAACCATTATGAAAAGGAAATAAACATTATTATTAAGTTTTCCTGATTCTCTCCCGCCATCAGAGGAAACAAAAAAAAAAAAAAGGTAGAGTCGGAGAAAATAGAGAGAGAAATAGAGAGAGACAGAAAAAGAAAGGGAAGAATCTGGGAGGAAAGGCAAAATCTTCTCAAGTACAGATTAGTAAAGAAATTTTCATCTCCGCGACAGGGAATCGACATGGACAACGGTTCGTTAATTCTTTACAGTTCATTTGCTAGTATTCGCTTAAAGAAAGATCCTATATTATGGAAATTGAATATTCATTAAAGGAAAATTCTAACAATTGGTATCAGAGTCTATTTTGCGAATACTGCGGTTGTTTTCGTTTTCCCTTTGCGCCGGAAGGAACAGGCGCATGAAAGAAAGCGGTCGGCACCGCCGGGACCCAAATCGATCCGGGTACGGTGAAAGGAACCCCGGTGAGCGCTGTGTTTCTGCGCGTCGCCGGGGAAGCCAGATCGGCCTAGCCAGATCGGCCTGGCCAGGGGCTGGTGGTCCACCTGCGAAACGCGACCCGACCGAAGCCGAAAGGGCCACCGGCGAAGCGCGACCCGACCGAGGCCGAAAGGGCCACAGGCGAGTGCGACCCGATCGAGGGCCGAGGGTCCACCGGCGAGCGCGACCTGACCGGGGCCAAAAAGGGCCACCAACGAACGCGAGGCGATGGGGCCGAAGGGGCACCAGCCGAAGCCCAACCCGAACGGGGCCGAGGGGCCACCGGCGAGCGCATGTGGCCGGGACCCAATCGGCCTGCTGGGCACGGCAGAGGCCTGGCTGAGCTTGGATCCGGGCGGCGCCGGCAGGGTTGGCCGGCGTGGAAGGAGCTCCGGCCCGGAATCCTGCACTGCCGGAGATTGTTGGCGCGGAATAGTGTGCCGGCCACTGGACCCTGTGTCGCTTGTAGTTGTTGTTTGTATAGTGAGTGGTTATCGGCGTAAGGCATAAGTCGACTACGGGAAAAATGCACTGCCAGTGTATTGGCCTGTGTCAACTCCCACAGAATGGAAAATTAAATTTTGAAAGCTTGTTAGTCACCAAAGTGACATAGTTTGAAAATTTTGAATGACCGTAAATTTCAATTGTTCATTTTGATGCTAATAAAAGGTTGTACATGAACAATTGTAGTTATTAATTATAAAGCTAGGAGATCATCCAAAGATGGATCATTACCTATAATTAATAACACTAAAGGGGATTGATTGATATACTGAGTAAACATGATTGTATGTCCAAAGATAGCATTCATGTTTTACTTTAGTATGATTGATTGATCTATTAAAGTATATTTAATTAGCATCGTTATTGATTAAAGTTATGTATTTGAGGATCACCCAAAGGTGGACTTAAATACATAGTCAAAGTTTGTAATGCATGTATCTGAATCCATCAAAGTTTGCTCAAAGTATTAATGTGTAAATTTGGATCATGTTTGTAGCCTCCAATAATGTTTTTGCCTTAGGCAATGCAATGATCAAATTCAATGGGCTGAACTATGCAGAATGGTTTGAGCATATTCAGTTTCATTTAGGCGTTTTGGGCTTAGACCTAGCGGTCATCACGGATAAAAGGCCTGCAGCCATTACAGAGACTAGTACAAAATCCGATAAGTCTTTTCATGAGGCTTGGGTACGGTCCAATAGGCTGAGTCTGAATTTGATGCGAATGACGAGGGCTGAAAATGTCAAGCCATCGATGCCTAAGACCGAAAATGCAAGGGAATTTATGGTGAGAATTAAAGAATATTCTCAGTTAGACATAGCTGATAAATCCATCGTAGGAACCCTAATGAGTGAGCTGACGACCAAGAAATTTGATTGGTCACAGCTCATTCATGATCATGTGACTAGTATGGCTAACCTAGTAGCAAAATTAAGAACGATGAGAATGGATGTGAGTGAATCCTTTTTGGTTCAATTCATCATTAACTCACTGCCTCCTGAATTTGGCCAATTCCAAGTGAATTATAACACTATTAAAGAGAAGTGGAACTTTCAAGAAATTAAGGCCATGCTGGTTCAGGAAGAAGGGAGATTAAAGAAGATGAGGGATCACTCCATTCATCTCACTATTCGTAATGATGCTAGCAGTAGTAAGTCTAAACCATACCGGAAGGGTAAGAAGAAGGACAAGGCCTCTATAAAAGTCACTGGAGGTCAGATCCAAAAAGATCAGAAATGCTTCTTCTGTAAAAGGATGGGTTACTTCAAGAGGGATTGCCCAAAAAGGAAAGCTTGGTTCGAAAAGAAAGGTATGTACTGTATATCAGTATGTTTTGAATCAAACGTAATTGAAGTACCAAACAATACTTGGTGGTTAGACTTTAGAGCTACTATTCATGTGTCACATATTATGCAGGGATTCCTTTCAATCCAGCCCATAACAGGAACTGAGAAGTTCCTTTACATGGGAAACAGAATGAAGGCACGAATAGCGGGAATTGGGATGTATAGATTGATCTTGGACACTAAGTGTCACCTGGATCTAGAAAAGTGTCTCTATGTTCCTGAATGTGCTAGAAATTTGGTTTCTGTTGCAAAGTTGGATGAAGGAGGATTTAATTTCAAGATTGGAAATGGTGCATTTTCATTGTATAGACATTCGTACTATTATGGATCTGGTACTTTGGTTGATGATTTGTACCGTTTTAATCTTGATACCATGTATGCTGATTCTCTATTTCTTGTTGAGCATAGTATAGGTAACAAACGTAATGTGCATAATGATAGTTCTGCTTTCTTATGGCATCAAAGATTGGGTCATATATCCAAAGAAAGGATATTGAGGTTAGTAAAAAGTGATATCCTACCTCAATTGGATTTTGTTGATTGGGAAGTGTATGTTGATTGTATAAAAGGAAAACAAACAAGACACACATCAAAGAACCCAGCCATGAGAAGTAGTGAGCCTTTAGAATTAATACACACCGATATATGTGGCCCTTTCGATATTCCCACATGGGGTGGTGAGAAATATTTCATCACATTTATAGATGACTACTCACGGTACTGTTACTTATATCTACTGCATGAAAAGTCCCAGTCAGTAAACACCCTGGAGGTGTTTATTAACGAAGTGAAAAGACAGTTAGATAGAAAAGTAAAAGTGATTAAGTCAGACAGGGGTGGTGAATATTATGGAAAATTCAATGAAAGTGGACAATGTCCTGGTCCATTTGCAAAATTTCTTCAAAGTCGAGGCATATGTGCACAGTACACAATGTCTGGTACACCACAACAGAATGGTGTAGCGGAAAGGCGGAATCGCACACTTATGGATATGGTTAGGAGTATGTTGAGTTACAGCACTGTACCTTTATCCTTGTGGATGCATGCATTAAGGACCGCTGCATATCTGCTGAATAGGGTTCCTAGTAAGGCTGTCCCTAAGACTCCCTACGAGTTATGGACAGGTAGGAAACCCAGTTTAAGACACCTTCACGTTTGGGGTTGTTCAGCAGAAGTAAGGATATTTAATCCACATGAAGGAAAGCTTGATGCAAGAACCATTAGTGGTCACTTCATTGGCTATCCTGAAAAGTCTAAAGGGTACAGGTTCTACTGCCCTAACCATAGCACTAGAATAGTTGAGTCTGGTAATGCTCGGTTCATTGAAAATGGTCTGTTCAGTGGGAGTGGGGAATCACGAAAGGTGGATATTGCAGAATTGCAAAATGAAAGATCCACAGTGAGTACTCCTACTCAAGTTGGTATCCCCACACCCAGTCTTTCTACTCAAGTTGTTGTTTCTTTTGTTGCATCACAGTTATGTGACATGCAAGGACAACAAATTGATACACGAAGCACGCAAAGTGAGCATATAAGAGATGAACCAAGTGACAATGTACAGATTTCGAATGAACAAGCGATGCCATAAGATATGGCATTACGGAGGTCTACAAGACAGAAAAGGCCAGCTGTATCGAATGATTATGTGGTTTACTTGCTTGATCATGAATCGAAATTAAGCATTGATAAAGATCCAGTCTCATTTAAACAAGCCATGGATTGTAATGATTCTGAAAAGTGGTTGAATGCCATGAAGGAAGAGATGAAATCGATAGATGTAAATCAAGTCTGGGAACTAGTAGAGTTGCCTGAAGGATCAAAACGAGTTGGCTGTAAGTGGGTCTTCAAGACCAAGTGAAACTCAAAAGGCAACATCGAAAGGTACAAAGCCAGACTTATTGCCAAAGGTTACACTCAAAAGGATGGCATTGACTATAAGGAGACTTTCTCTCCAGTATCTAAGAAAGACTCCTTAAGAATTATTATGACTTCGGTGGCTCAATATGACCTGGAGCTCCACCAAATATATGTAAAGACCGCCTTTCTGAATGGAGACTTAGAAGAGGAAGTGTATATGGACCAACCTGAAGGTTTCATAACCACAGGGTAGGAAAGTTTGGTGTGTAAATTAAAGAAATCGATATATGGACTGAAACAAGCTTCCCGACAATGGTATATTAAGTTTAATGATACCATTACGTCATATGGTTTTGTAGAGAACACCGTTGATCGGTGTATCTATATGAAGGTCAGTGGGAGCAAGTTCATTATATTAGTCCTATATGTCGATGACATCCTATTGGCTGCTAATGACATGAGTTTGTTACATGATGTTAAGAAATTTCTCTCTGAAACTTTTGAAATGAAAGATATGAATGAGGCATCCTATGTGATAGGAATAAAGATATTCCGTGATAGATCACAAGGATTGTTGGGATTGTCTCAGAAAGGTTATATCAATAAAGTATTAGAGAGATTTAGAATGGAAAATTGCTCTACAGGAATAGTTCCAATTCAGAAAGGGGACAAGTTCAGTGAATTGCAATGTCCAAAGAATGATTTGGAACAAAAATCAATGGAATCCATTCCCTATGCATCATTGGTTGGAAGTTTGATGTATGCTCAAACATGCACTCGGCCAGACATTAGTTTCGCTGTTGGAATGTTGGGCCGATATCAAAGTAATCCTGGAATAGATCATTGGAAAGCTGGAAAGAAAGTACTTAGGTACTTACAAGGCACCAAGAATCATATGCTTACTTATAAAAGATCAAGTCATCTTGAAATAGTAGGCTACTCGGATTCAGATTATGCTGGATGTGTAGACTTGAGGAAATCAACATTTGGTTACGTGTTCCTCCTGGCTGGAGGAGCAGTTTCCTGGAAAAGTGGGAAGCAGTCTGTCATTGCTATTTCCACTATGGAAGCTGAATTTGTAGCATGCTTTGAGGCTACTGTTCATGCATTATGGTTACGAAATTTTATCTTAAGGCTTGGTTTGGTCAACAGTATAGAAAAGTCGTTAAGAATTTATTGTGACAATTCCGCAGTTGTCTTCTTCTCTAAGAATGATAGGTATTCTAAAGGTGCGAAACATATGAATTTGAAATATCTATCTGTTAAGGAAGAAGTGCAAAACCGTAGAGTGTTTATTGAGCACATTGGTACTGAATTGATGATAGCGGACCCATTAACTAAAGGTTTGCCACCGAAAACATTTACTGGACATGTTGAAGGGATGAGCATTTTGGATAGGTCCGCATTCTCATGAAAGCCAATATTATGTACTGCTCATATTATTGTAACACTCGTGAATTCAATTAAAGTCATGGTTTTGTTCACGCTTTGTTATCTCTATTTGATTGTATACAATTACAGTTGTGAGATAACTAGTGGCATGATTCGGAAATAACAATTAAAGTTTCAACGTTCCTCAGTTAGGTTATTATGAATTATAATGATCATGTGATACATGGAAGGAATCATGTCGCCAAAGCACATGTGACCGCCATGATCCAATCATTTTAATTCAATCAAGTATTATGGTTTGATAATCTTTAATGATTATGTACACTTATTTGTTGTTGATTCATCAAATCATAACAAGAGCCAAGTGAGAGATTGTTAAATTAATTAACATGAGTGGCCCTTGTTATTTAAAGTATGACCCAATATAAAAGGTCCAATATGATGGTCGGTTGGACATAATGGCAATTTGGGTCACTGGGTTTAAAATCCCTCCACTCTCCTTATTTAAAGATAATTGTTACAGGAAAAAGATAACGATTACGGGAAGGATAATTGTTATCGGAAAAGAGGGATAATTTCCTAATTGATAAATAAACGTTACGGAAATAAACGTTACGGAAGGAAAAGATAACGTTTTAATTAGGATATTAATTTCCTAATTAATGATAACCATTATGAAAAGAAAATAAACGTTATCATTAAGTTTTCCTGATTCTCTCCCACCATCAGAGGAAACAAAAAAAAAAAGGTAGAGTCGGAGAAAATAGAGAGAGAAATAGAGAGAGATAGAAAAAGAAAGGGAAGAATCCGGGAGGAAAGACAATCCGGGAGGAAAGGCAAAATCTTCTCAAGTATAGATCGGTAAAGAAATTTTCATCTCCGCAACAGGGAATCGACATGGACAACGGTACATTGATTCTTTACAGTTCATTTGGTAGTATTCGCTTAAAGAAAAATTCTGTATTGTGGAAATTGAATATTCATTAAAGGAAAATTCTAACATTCCAGTCCCTGACTCAGACTTTTTCTCATTTTTTAAGTGTTCTTTATCTGCTTCTAGAAATTCATTGCGGAAGATTGAAACTCAATTATGTTGATTGATAACGACTATTTTAGAATTTAACGGCCTCTCAATTGGATGCGGTGTGGCTGCTATGATGCCAAGAATAATGTGAAATCTCTAGCCAGTTTAGCGTACACGTCTCACCATTTTATGTCATTGGGCTTTTATGATGCTAAGAATAAAGAAAATTTCTATGTAGCATATTCTAGTTAGGTGTGAAATGTCTGTTAAAAAAATTCTAAAAATCATAAAAATATCACTATAATTGAGTAAAAAAAACAAAAAGAAAAATATTTTGGGGCTTTTTTTCTAGGTATAATATGAAACTAGCGATTACGAAAATTCTACTTGCAACTGTAGTGTTTCTCTTATAATTAGTAAATTATTGTTTCAAGCAAAAATAGAATACTGCGTAATCTCATTTCCAATTAAATGAAAACCGTGGGTAACAACTCTATAGACATTGTACAAAAGTTCCTTTTTTTTTTTTTTGTATTTAGTTATTAAGTTAATCTTTGTGATATTATGTTGAACTTCATTGCCCTCAAAATATAACTTTGTTGATCAGTTTTAGGTACATAAAAAGAAAATAAAAAAAATAAAAAACCCCATATCCACCTTGAAGTTTAAATCATTAGTTAGTGAAATACATGGCTAGACAATATGAGATGGGTTGAGTATTTATTCGAGATTATATAACCTAAAATATGGTTTGCACTTTGGTTCAAGACAGCTGAAACCGCATTCGGAAGTCACATGCCGGGCTTGGAAAGTCCTAACATGATGTAGATGAGAAAAAAACTTCTTTTATTCTTACTCAGTCTTCATGTAGCACAAAGTGAAGAACTTGTGGGAGCATTAATCCTTCTTTTGTTTGTTTTTCGAGTGACCCTAGAGGAGACAAATTCCTTCTGGCTAATGAAGATTGTTAACAACGCAATTCAGTTGGTTGCATGATTTGAGCTGCTAATTCTAATCATTTGTAGTCTTAAGCTTTCTGTAGACCAAAGAGGTAGATGCAGTACACTGCATCTAAAACACACAATTTTTATAATTCATCGCAATATTTATAGTCAACAAATATAAACTTTAACATGCAGCTGGTGATCAATCAGCTAAATTTAATTTTCTGAAAATTTTTCGAAATTGAAGAGAGATGCATTAACGGTTTGCAGCTATGGTCATTAACAGGAACTATCTAACAGCTTTTTCAAATATCTTCTGAACTAATTAATTTCTTGCGTAAACTCGTAGCGCCCAATAATTTCGGGAATCCGAATGGTATTTATATTAAGAGCAATACCTTTTGTGACTGCATAAAAATTTCATCAACATCACTTCTAGGAGTTGCATGTTAATTTTCTTTTGTCTAATTCACCAACTGTGCAAGCAAACATTGACCAAATCCTTCTCTGCTATTTCCGTGTTTATCATTTCACTGTTACTTGATCCCTCGATAAATCCTCATCATTAAATTCGACCTTACCTTGCAGTTGCAGGATTGTTTGACCGTCATTAGCGGCGGTCTCAGGGCACCCATAAGCATGGACTTCCACAAATGGGGATGCGGACAATATGGGGGAGAAAAACAAAAGTGCCCATGTTGGCTTCCTTGAGAAGTTCAAATGGATTTGACTTTAAGGTAGTGCGGATGTGTGGTGCACTATATTGGGTTCCCAGTTTCATCACAACACACCAGCACAAGCATTAATCTTTCAAAGACTTGGATGTTGTATTTGTTCCACTACAAATTATTTCTTTGTTTCTTTATTTCCTTTCTCCTGAATCTTTGGGGGGAGGAGAAAAAACATCAGCAAACATGCAAAGTCCAGTGAGATTTGCCAGCTGCAGAGGAGTGGCCTTTGAGGTCAAACATCATGCAGATCCATTTGCAATATCAACAGCAGAACCAGCCAAAGACGAGGCTCGGGAAAGCATGCGATATTGGCTTCCATGGGGAAGCTCCTCCAGAGTTTTCCCTGCATCCATATCAAGGTCTACTAGTAGACCTAGTAGCCATTACTGTGACCTTGAACTCTCCGATGATGAGGAAGCCAATGGCCAAGACATGACTCTGCAAAGATTGGAACAGGGTAACGAGGAGGTAGCGAAGGAGGACAAGGGAACTACTCCAGTAATAGCATCTGCTAGCAAGCAAGGGCAAGTCGAACCATCCAAGCCTCCCAGAAAGCAGGAATCAAGATTGTCAATAATCTTGCTTGATCAAGGCCTGTTCACGGTGTATAAGCGACTCTTTGTTGCTTGCTTGACCTTGAACATCACTGCCTTGGTACTTGCTGCCACGGGGAAATTCCCATACGCGAGAAATAGGGCTGCGCTCTTCACCATGGGCAACATTCTTGCTTTGACACTCTGCAGGAGTGAGGCCTTCTTGCGAGTTGTGTTTTGGCTCGCCGTGAAGATATTAGGGAGGACCTGGGTTCCTCTTCCAGTCAAAACTGCCACAACATCTCTTCTTCAAAGTCTTGGAGGAATCCATAGCGGTTGTGGGGTTTCCTCAGCTGCTTGGCTCATATATGCCCTAGTTCTTACTTTAAAGAACACAGAGAAAACTTCTCCTGAGATCATAACTGTGGCCTCGGCAATTCTCTCTCTTCTCTGCTTGTCTTGCTTGGCTGCATTCCCTCTTGTCCGACATCTCCATCATAACGCATTCGAGAGAATTCACCGTTTTGCTGGATGGACTTCCCTTGGCTTGCTATGGGCTTTTATTATCTTGACGATCTCTTATGACCCCAAAACAAAATCTTATAGCAATGAATTAGGTTCGAGGTTGATCAAACAACAAGAGTTTTGGTTCACGATAGCCATCACGGCACTAATTATCATCCCATGGATAACAGTGAGGCGTGTGCCCGTGAAAACGTCTTCTCCTTCTGGTCATGCCTCCATAATAAAATTTGCAGGAGGAGTTAAAGCCGGCATATTAGGTAGGATTAGCCCATCTCCACTATCAGAATGGCATGCTTTTGGCATCATTTCTGATGGCAAAACAGGACACATGATGCTCGCCGGCGCAGTTGGGGACTTCACAAAATGCCTGGTCTCCAATCCACCAAGCCACTTGTGGGTTAGGCAACTGCACTTTGCTGGCTTGCCTTACCTAGTGAACATGTATGAGAGGGTGCTCCTGGTGGCAACAGGTTCTGGCATTTGCGTGTTCCTGTCATTCCTTTTGCAGCCATGTAGAGCTAGTGTGTGCGTGCTGTGGGTCGCCAAAGGGATTGAGCAAAATTTTGGTAAGGAAATCAAGGAGATGATGAGTGGGCATCCGGAAGATAAGGTAATTGTCCACGACACTGCTGTTCTCGGCCGCCCTAATGTTTCAGAAATGAGCGTTGTTACTGCTAAAAGATGGGGAGCTCAAGTAGTCATTGTTACGAGCAATCCAAAAGGAAGCAGGGACGTTGTGGATGCATGCAAAGCCGAAGGAATTGCTTCATTTGGTCCTATTTGGGACTCTTAACTAAACTCTGTTCATGCTTATGTCCATTGATTCCCTGCGTCTTCTTTTGGTGCAAAGTTTGTTGTATGTTGCCAATGAGCACAAAGTCTAGTATTATAGCCACATCAACTCTTAATTTCAACTTTATAATCCTTAAAAAAGTAAAAAATAAAAAAAATGATTATTGTCTGTTCAATTTCCATTTTCCTGGACGTGGTCTCTGCTCCAGGACAATCAAAAAATTGTGAAAACCACTTCTAAAGATTAAGTTTAATCCAAGCACCTCGTCGTCAATAATAATAAATTCAGCGGATTTCTTACGGACAAAATCTTTCTTAATATCTTTTTTATATTTATGAATTAAGTTATAGAGAAAAGCTTGTTTGTGGACTCTATACGGAGACAAGACGTTCAAAATTCGCAAATTGTCAAGCTTGTTTCTGGAGATAGCATATGATGACCTTGTTTTTTTGGGTGTGGATGGTTTGACGTTCTTAACGAGACCACGGGTCGCAAAACCAATGACAACGGTTGGGATTCTAAGCAATGCACGTTAGCTTTGGAATTGGTAATTAACTTACTGTGTACTTTAGCGTCATTTTATGCAAGCATGTTTATGTGATAGATTATTGTTCAGGACCGTTGTATTGTGCATATTGTTAACACTTCGACTAATCAGAAATTGACCACATTGCTTGTAGGCTTTAGGATATTCTATTATTAATGTCCATTTAATTGCACATTTGAGGGTTTCTTAACACATTAATTTTTCATTTTTATAGTTTAATAAATTGAAGAATAGACGAAGTACTACAACTAAGTGAAAATAAGAGAGAAAGGTAGTTTTGTTAACTTAATCTTTTTTTTTTTTTATAGTAGAAAATGGAATCTTGATTCATTCAAAACATTTATGCACATCTTTTTAAATAAAAGAAAGACTTTACCTAAGCTAGCTTCATGCCATATAAGCTCTCCTACTTAGGGCAATGCTACCTTAGCTAAGAGGGTGTTTGTTTTTACTATTTAATGAGTGATATTATTATTCAAATTAAGAAAATAGTTTATACATGATATTTGATTTAAATAATAATTAATAGCAATATTTTAATTATTTAAATATCTTTGTTTTCCTTTTTTTTTTATAATAAATGAAGGTCTTAACTAGATAATATTTGAGATTGTAGTAGCATCTGCTTATAAAATATTTTTCATTTTTACCTTGGTGTAGAAGTTGGAAACAGGGTTGAATGGGTTGCTTGATTAGAGTATCTAGTCTAGTTAGATAAGTTTGATGTTGGCTCAAGGGAAGAGTAAGCCCAACCTAAGTGGCAGTTTCACTTGATTTTTTAGCTATGGTAGTAGTTAAACCAATACTAGATTTTCAAACTAAATGAGATTCTGAGAATGACATTAAGTAGGAAGATTCTTACCAACTACAATTGAATTTTAAATTTCACCAAAAATCTTGGATTGATCCTTATCCAAATTACCACTCACTCCAAGATATCCCCAATTTGTTTATTAACATGTTCCACAATATCTGCCATTTGATTTTGAGTTTTCGTAGTATCCTTGTGAAGATCATAATTTGCTAATGAGTCGACAACTGCCTATGACTAACTACTGACTGATGAAGAACCATGATCAAACTTAGTCATCTTGCAAAGGAGTAATTAATTGATTAAGGACCTCATTTAACAACACTCTCTTTAATTCAAAGAGTAATCCTCTTGCCAAGCCAAGCCTCGAGAGACTTGGAAAAAGAATTGCATCCCATCATACTCTTCGTGATGAGAAATGTAAATGTTCAAAATTAAGAAAAAAATTTGAGTAAAATCCTAATAAGTAATAGACTAACAAGTTTGACATTACATTTGAACTTAATACGTTAAGACATTAATTTTATAAATCCTTTCTACTTACATGTTACTTAATTGACACCACATTTCAACTTAAAATGTTAAAACATTAAGTTTATGAATATCACACAACTCACCTCTAAGCCCATTTCAACTTAAAATGTTCCTACTTATATTTATTTATATGAGCTAACATTGTTTTGCTTAATCTGGTATATGTATCTACTAATACTCTAAGAGCCACATTAGGAACACAAATTATTCATATTATCCCTTGTTGAAACATTAGCTCTGATACTCATCCACTTGTCAAAGTGTTAGTTTTGATACTCATCCACTTGTTAAAGAAATAAGAGAAACTAAAAATCAAAGAGAAATCTGAGCAAGATCCAAATAAGAAATAAACTCACGAAATTGATATCACATCTTAACCCAAAACTTTAACTATTAGATTTATAGATCTCTCCTACTTATATGTTATTTAGTCCTCTTTCTCCTTTTCAATCTGGCATTTCTAAACCACACAACTCACACTTGAAATCCATCCTTAAACAATTCACAATCTTTGTTTACGTGACTAAGGTACTTGTAGTCATAATAAAAATTGGGTAGATTTTGTATTTGAAAAGGATCTAGAGAATATCACCTTTCTCATTGTTTCACCTCTGTCCTTTTAACTAAAGGGTTCCTAACATGGAAGCGACCTTTACTAAAATGCAAGATCTTCACCAAATGCTTAATTCCATCTTCATTAACAATTAAGAAACTTTACATTCGATTATTGAGAGTTGTGGTTGTTGTTTTGTTTATGTCATTTAAGGGAAAATCATAAACTCTGATTTAAAAAAGAGTTTAGATATACCTCAAAAGGTTGTTTGTCTTCATGAGCTCTTGTAGAAATAAGATATGTTTGTCAAAGGTTCAAGAGCATTGCCAATAACAACTTTGTTAAACCCTAGTTCCAACATTATAAGAATATAGGCAAAAAAGAATAAGATCAAAAGAAAATGAAAGGGAAGCAATAGAAGAGTAGGATTTAGGAAAGGAAATTAGAGAAACATTTTTACTGAATGATCAGTTACATTATCTTGGACTCACCTTTCTCACCTTCATTTCTCCCATTTAATAGCAAATCAAATATTTGAGAATTCTTATCCTAATTGAATCCCATGTTGTTCTTATGGGTCATTCATAAACTAACCAACTAACCCAACTAACAAAACATTCAATAACTTTATAATTGTTCTCCTTCTATCTTAATTATTATTCATATTCAAATTTAATAATTGGGCCTTAATCTACTGTGATCCTAACAATTCCCCTTGCTTACCAAATCATTTTCCTTAAGGATTTACTTACATATCAAACTCAGGAAACTGGGACTAGAGGAATATGATATGTTCCAAGGTAGTCTTTTTTAGCGTCATATTAGCCTAATGCACCAGGACTTGTGTTCCTACCACATTCCCTTTCTTAACTATGCATTATTATAATATTTCCAAAAGCTCCTCCTTAAATTGACCAGTCTCACCGACTAATGGTAATTATACAGAAACATAGGTGCTTAGTTCTCCAAATTTCTTCAATAATGACAGATGAAAAATGGAATGGACCAAGTTACCAAGGGGAAACGATAGCCTATAAGCAATAAGACTAATCTTTTTTATTATTTTGTACACTTCGTAATATTTTTATGCCAGCATAAGGTTACTTTTAATTGTTACAGTGGTATGTCGGTAAGGCTAGAGTTTTAAGAACACCCAATTGCCAACTTCAAACTGCCTTTCGAATCCTTCCTTTATCGGCGTAGAATTTCATTCTTTGTTTTGACCATTGTAATTGGTCCTTCAATAAGTTAGACAATACCTATCGTTCTTGCAAAAATTCAGTTAAGGTAGCTACTTTGGTTCTATCAATCGATAACACAGATAATTATGGTAGGGGTTATCCATATAAGGCTTCATGAGGTGACATTTTAATAGTTGTATGATAAGTAAGATTATACCACCATTTTGCAAGAGGCAGCCATCGATGTCATTGTTTCAGCTAAATGAAACACACATAATAAAGGTAGTTTTCCAACATCGAATTCAATCTTTCTATTTGCCCATTGGAGTGTGGGTGGTAAGTCTAACTCCTGTGTAATGTCATTCCTTTTAGTTTGAATAATTGCTCCCAAAATTCACTAGTAAACAGCTTGTAGTAATAGGAGACGATGGCTTGTGGGGTTCCATACAACCCAAATATGTGTTCAAAGAATAATTTAGCTAAGGTTAGTGCTATTATAGGATGACTAATTCCTATAAAATGAGTTGATTTTGTAAATCAATCCACTACTATCCAAATAATGTTCCTATGCTCAGAAGATGGAAGACCTTTGGTAAAATCCATTAAAATATGTTGTTATGCCTACCACAAAATAGGAAGAGGCTGCAAGAGTCCTAGATATGGCATGATCTTTATTTTGCAATGTTGAGACACTTCACATTTCTTAATCCATTGAAGTACTAATTTCTTTAAGTTTGGTCGATAGAAGAATTGTTTAAGTTTTTCACAAGTTGCCTTTGTCCCAAAGTGACCTAACTGATTCCATATCTCCCCATGATTGCCAATGTAAACCTGTGAATTCCACCTTAAAATGCCTTGTACAAAAGAGAATTTCTTATTGTTTACCTACTTGGTTGCTACCATGATTAGTTACAGCATTAATTCATCACTAAAATAACTAGCTTGAACTACTTCCATCCAAGTGGGGATCACAACTGCAATTACACACCACTACCCTTCTTGTTGTTTGAATAGAGCATCTGCCACTTTATTTTTGATCCCTTCTTGTATAGGATGGTATAGTTTAGTCTAAGTAGCTTTGTAATCTCCATTATTGTGCATACATATGCAACCTCTATTGAAGAATATGCTTAATACTCTCATCTTCTATCTTAACAACAAGCTTTCTACCCTTCAGATAATGGCACCATTTCATGAACGTCATTATGATTGCAAGAAATTCCTTTTCATAGATAGATAGACTTATGTTCCTTTCACTAAACGATTTACTTAAGCAAGTAATGGGGTGTCCCTCCTGCATAAGCACTGCTCCCATACCACCTTTATAAGTGTCAGTCTCCAAAATAAATGGTTTGTTGAAATTAGGCAAGGCGAGAATAGGGACTTGGCATATAACCCTTTTAAGTTCATCAAAGGCTACTTGAGCTTTCTCCTCCCAATGAAATTTGCCCTTACGCAACAACGAAGTTAGGGGTTGGCTAATGATTCCATAATGTTTGACAAATTTATGGTAGTATCGATAGCAACTCCATTTTTAATAATCACATGTCCCAAGTATTCAACCTGTTTTACTCCGAAAGAGCATTTGCATAATTTAGCAAACAATCTGTTATCCCATAAAGTTAGCAATAGTCGAAGCAATTGGTGTCAATTCTTTGTTAGATTGGAGCTATACACCAAGATGTCATTAAAGAAGACCAAGATGAATTTTTGCAAATACAGTGTGAAAATGTGATTCATCAAAGATTAAAATGTAGTCAACACATATGCTAAGACAAAGGACATTACTTTGAACTCATAATGTCCATGATGAGCGTGAAAAGCTGTTTTGGCAATGTCTTCCTCTTTGACTTAGATTTAGTGGTAACCGGCTCGAAGATCCAATTTCATGAATAGCCTAGCTCTCTATAATTCATTAAATAGATCATCAATAATCAAGATTGGAAATAGATCTTTAACTGTAATTGTGTTCAATAGTCAATAATCAACGCAAAATCTCTAGGAACTATCCTTCTTCTTAACCAAGAGGATCGGTAAGGCAAAAGGTAATGAGAGAAGGGGGATAGTAAGGTATAAATAGTTCAGAAAACTTCTCCCACTTGCTTGAACCTATGAGGAGATGATTGAATAACAAAAATGAAAATGCAAATAAATCACACAAGATAACACACCAATTTTTACATGGAAAACCCCTCTAAATCAAAAAGGGAAAAAATCATGGGACACTCCGAGTTAGAGGTCAACTCTATTATAATCAAGTGAGTATAATAAAGATACACAACCTTAATTACATCAAACAAATTAAACAAAATTCAATTTGGACTGAATGGAAGACTAATGAGTTAAGCAAGACAGGTTAATCACATGTTGTCAATTACAACTCAACAAGTAGACCTCAAGGCAATAATTCAATCGTTTAAAATGAACTCCCAAATATCCCCTACAAGTTGTCCAAAATTTAGTTCAGTTGGACCACGGGTCAATATTCATCCACACAGCTTACCAACTCTGTCATAGATGAAAGAGTAGAAAGTTACTATAATTAAGCGACCTTGACTCTAATGGAAAATCCTTTCCTTACAATTTATAACAACCCAATCCAACTATGTGTCCTTCAATTACTGGCCAAAAATCAATTTGATTAGACCACAAAAAATCCTTCGATTACACGGTTGATCAAAATTGCACATAAAAAATCGCCCAGAGTATAAACCTAGAAAAACGAAAGAGAAATAAAACTAACTGTACTCAAAATATAATCTCCATCATTCAAAAATAAGAACCAAATGTCCTCAATCAACTATCTAAGTTTTAAGTTAATCAGACACCGATATCCTTTTCAAACGTAAGATCAAAAAACCTTATCTTTTCCTCCCTCTCTTTCGGTAGCCTCCCTCTTTTCTTCTCTCTTTCAACAGCCTTGCTTTTTCTTTTTTTTTTTTCTCAGTACCAACTCTTCTTCTCATGTTTATCACTACCATTTTTATTTTCTCTCTTTCATTTGTAGCACTTTTTTTTTAATATGACCCATTTTTCCGCAATAATGACACTAAACATTATTGTATTTAGATCTTGACTTGCTCTAACTCTTACTTCTACCCTTTTTACCATTTCCTTTTTCTTGACATCTCCCCCTATTTTCAGTAATTAAAACCTCTAATTTGGATGATGATAAACTCTGATATTTCCTTCTCATCTCTTTATTCAACACACCACCCTTTACAAGTTGTAATGATAAAATAGCACCAGAGGCAAAATTAGCAAGCAAGATTCAAAAAATCTCCTAAGAATCAGGTAAGGTAGTAAGCAACCATAGCCCAAAAACTTCATCATCAAACTTAATGCCCATGTCTAACAATTAATCAATAAGACCCTGAAACTTATTCAAGTGGTCAGCAACTGAAGTCCCTTCATTATATCTCAATTGTATCATTTTTTTTAACAAGAACAACTTGTTATTACTAAATTTTGAAGTATACAAAGTCTCAAGTTTACTCCATAAAGTCTATGCATGTGTCTCATTGCAAATGTGATTATAAACATTATCATCAACAAATTGTCGTATAAAACCACAAATCTATTCATACTCAAATTCTCATTCTTTATCAGTCTTAAACTCAGGTTTTGTAGTAACAAATACAATTTCTTTACAAATAAGAGATCTTTCATTTTATTCCTTCATAGATGATAATTTGTGTCATTCAAACAAACCAATTTATTCACATTCAACTTCATCTTTTAAACGAGCCATATACACTAACATGACTCTAATACCACTGTAATGGGAAAAGGGGGTAATGGAGTATAAATATCCCAAAACATTTCTCCCACTTGTTTGAACTTATGAGGAGATGATTGAATAATAAAAATGGCAATGCAAATAAATCATGCAAAAGAATACAACAATTTTTATGTGGAAAACCCCTCTAAATCAAAAAAGGGAAAAACTATGGAATACTTTGAATCAGATGTCAACTCCACTATAATAAAGTGAATACAATAAAGGTACACAATCTCAATTGCATCAAACAAATTGAACAAAATTCAATTTGGACTAAATGAGAGACTAATAAGTTGAGCAAAACAAGTCAACTATGTACTATTAACTACAACTTAACAAGTAGACCTTAAGGCAATAATTTAATGTTAAGATAAACTCTCATATGTCCCCTACCAGCTATCCAAATTTTAGCTCACCACAGATCAGTGTTTATCCACACGGTTTACCAACTCTGTTATAGATGAGAGAGTAAAAAATTACCAGAATTAAGAGGTTTCGGTTCTAATGGAAAACCTATTTTTACAATTCATAAAAAACTCAATCCAACCATCCACAAAAACAATATGTGTGTCCTTAAACTACTAACAAAAAATTAATTTGATCAGACCATAAACAATTCTCTGATTATATAATTGATCAAAACTACACATAAAAAATCGCTTAAAGTATAGACTAACAAAAATTGAAGAGAAGTAGGACTTACTATATTCAAAACACAATTTCCACCATTCAGAAATAAAAATCAAATGTGATCTATCAATTATTCAAGTTTCAGTTTAATCAGATATTCTTTTCAAATATAAAATTAAAAAATATTGTCTTTTCTTTTCTCTCTTTAGACGCCTCCCTCTTTTCCCCTCACTCTTTCAACAACCTTTTTTTTTTTTTTTCTCAGCACCGGCTCTTTAGGTTTTTTTGGTTATTAGGGTATTTATATTTATTTTAATTATTTTAAATTATATTCCAAAAAAATTTTTACTATATATTTAGATATAAAGAGACAAATGAGCCCAACAAAATGAATAGTATTATCATGGTTAGTTCTACTGCCATCATTTCCCAGGTCTACTTTTCAATTTCCATTTTCGAGGAACGAGGATACCGATACGACCAAACATTCACCAGTTGCGCTCTGGTCACCATGGGTTTTCTAGAAGAACAGTGGACACTTCGCTGAGCACATCATCCTTTCTCCGTCCGTGATTGTGACAGTCATCGATGTCATCGATTGAAGCTCACACTGTAACACCTGGCCCATACTCCAGTCCAAGAAGCTGTTAGTGCTTCCTGTGTCTATCAACACCACCAATTGTTACTGACTAGCTCACACTGTAATTGCGTTCATCAAAATTCCCCCCGCTGCCTCAGCCAACTCTTCAGGTTGCATTTTTTATGCCTTTGGTTCATTGTCATCATCGTCTTTACCCTCAATTAGTTGTAGCTGTTTCTTTTGACATTAATGGCCCCATGTATATTTTTCTCCGCGGTGGAAACAATCACTTGATTTCTTCCCACATTTTCTTGTCCGTTCATGTCACTGTTTTACTACTAGGGGTGGAAGATTTGGGTACTGTGTTCCCCTTTGCTCTAGTGTGGGTAGTAACCTTGAGGTTCCTGTTCTTCTTATTGGCAGCCCTAACAGCCATCTCTTGAAGCAAGGTTAACTCCACTGTTTGCTCTAGTGAACTAAGCTCAAGCATCTTAACGACGAGCCAGATCTCTTCATCAAGCCCACTAAGAAAGCTGGAGACCCAAAAAAAAAAAAAAAGAATTAATGAGCGCCGGATTAGTGGCCATCATCGACGATTGTAAATCTTCAAACTACTCTTGATAATCACAAACTGTGTCGGTCTGCCGTAGCTTGTAAAATTCCTCCACGACATCGGGAAGGGACGGATCTCCAAAACTTCGGCATAAATCTTTCTCAAATTGAGCCCATGTCACTGTGGGTTTTGCTGTAAACCAACCCTAGAACCCCATGTCCGCCTTGCCATCTAGATACATGGAGATATCTCCATTTCTTATTCCTCAGTGATTTTATACATTTGGAAATAGCGGTTGCATTTCCAAAGCCAACATCAAGGATTTTCCCCATCCAACGCCTGGAGCTTTATTTTTGGTGGTTTTGGGGCTATCTTGTTGCTAGAGGCCAAGTGCTGTCCGAACAAATTGCAGTTGCTCTTCATGGCGTCAAACATGTTCATCTAGAGTTTTCAAGCGGGTGCCGTTAGCCATGGTTGAGTTGTGTTCCTTGCCAGAATTATTCATCGTGCATAGTCTCATTAATTTAGATCTATTCCATATAATCAATGTGTAGAGTTAATAGTTTGACTATTTTCTGTCTAAAATTATTTTAAATTGAAATGAAATACAAATGTTTAGGACTAAAATAAAAAAATTTCAAAAGTACAAGATTACATTGCCAAAATTAAAAAGGTTTAAAATGAATTTTATGCTTATCCTTAATGCACCATGACATGCTAGTTGCAATTTACCTTATATGGCTCTCAATGTTGTTTGACATGGTACAGAGGAAGCACGTTTGGGCATAGCAAAAGGGTCCTATTTGTTCTTGATGTTGCTGCATCAGATAACATCAATGTTGTAATTAATGTTACCAACAGTGGGCAAAGTGCAGTTCATTCAAGTTGTATTCACTGTCCTTAATAACCTTAGGAATGGGCGGATGATGCTGAGCAGGAGCCAGTAAACAAAGAATAGTAATAAGAAGTCAATGAAAGTAAGGAGACCTGGAGATAGTAAAAGAGAGGGACTTGGAATTCAAAGGGGTACAAAGTGTTGAGTCAACAAAAGATAAGAAAGCTCCGATGTAAAGCTCAAATATAGAGATAGTTAAGTTCAAAACTAAGTACAACTCAAATGTAAGGTTTATATATAAAGACTTGTTGAACTAAGGGCTAACTTATGTGTAAGAACAAGTTGAGTTAAGAGCTAAATTCAAAAGGAAATTTGGTTATTGAGTTGGGAGTGAAAGTTAACTTAGTTAAGTTTTGTTGTTTTGATGGGAAAACTTAAAAGTGGAGTATTCATATAATAGTACTCTTTAAATAGTACAAGTTTCTATGTGACGTGGAGAATAAAATTCTAGATCATATGCCAAAAGTTTCCTAAAAAATTCAAAGATCAAACAAAATTAGGTAAGGGCAGCCAAAAAAATTATTAAGGTGATTCTTAATAATCTCATTAATGATGATGAGAAAATTTGCTATATATGTACATTATGAACTTATGAAGGGATAGGTTAAGGTTCTAAAGGAGTTAACTATTAAAAATTATAGAAATATTTATTATATAAATATACAATAAAAATAGATATTAAAATTTTAATTCTTAAATATGTAATGATTATTTATTAAATATAATTATAATCTACACTAAAAAAACAAAATTATTACTCAAGTAATCTTAAATTCTTCTTTTATACATCTTGTAATTACAATATTTGCAAATTTCTTCCTTGTAATATCATTAACCTATGGGCTTCATAACTTCCTATTTCTTCTATTGCAATAACACTTTATTGTGAAGTCCTTTAAACATCTAGTTACTTTATTTCCTTTTTTCATCATAAAGTATATTACAATGTTGAAATATATGCTTACACTTTGGTCAATTTCTATCATTCCATCAGCTCTTCTTTTCTGATTCCCAAACACACAAATTTTGTCAAGTTAATCAACATAAGTGAGCATTCTGATAGATTTTTCTCAAACTTACCTCTAAATCCTTTGTTGCTTATGACCTAATCTTAGACTAAATGTTGCATCAATACTCTCTTTGAATTGATGTAACCAAGGAAAATAATCAATATTATGAACATTATAGTCCATAAATTTGAATCTATTAGGTGGGAACTATAGTAAATGGTATCATCTTAAACATTTATACCACCATCACAAGAGTTTAGGTTGTAACTTAAATAAAGAAAGATTATAATAAACACCAAATCTCACTAAACATTGGCATGGACATCATATAAAAATTGAATTTAACCATCTTGCAATGTTATTTGCAAGCGGTAATACATCTTGGTATTTAAGCAATTATCTATATAACCTAATGTACCCAAGAATTAGAGACTTACTCGTATTTGTATTTAAGAAAATTAATAGTAACAATTTTTTTGTTTAAGACAGTTTATGGTTTGACGAAAAGAAACAAAATAAAAAGAAAAACTTTCAACTTTTTATTTAATAAGAAATTTTCCACAAATAAAAAAAAAAACTAGTTTGATTTGTTATACCTTTAGATAGAAGAAGCAAGAGTGATAAGAATTAGTTGTTAATTTGTAAATAAATAAATAAATTGTTTAGATAAGAATTAAGGTAAAATGCAAACTGCACTTTTAACGATATCCTACAAAACATTTCTTAATCCCTTAAATAAAAAACAATGCCAAAAACTAGTTAAGATGCCTGTAAAATAGAAAAATTAGGGTGCTACTAATTAGCTATAAAATAAACTATAAAAGTAACTTAAGGATATACACATATATGGGCTAGGTTTTACACCTTTATTAATTAAGAGACCAAACTAACATAAATTAATTAAAATAAAGAGAAATAAGTTAAAAATAAATTCCTGCAATCACTCTAATCTAAGTAAACCCATTTTTGTCTAATCCTTTAAGTAAGAGAGCAATATAATCAATGTAGCCTTTAACTCCTTTGCTTTAGTCTATAGACTCTCTATACTTGTTGTATTCTCCTTAATAAGCAATTACAAGGCTAGGTAAAGATTATTTGCTTTCGAGCAAGTAATTGGCTCAAAACTATAAATCATACGACCCTGGGTAGCTGCCATATCACCATGAATCATCTTTCCCAAGTTGAATATGATTTGCTCTTAAATTTAACTCCTTGTTATCCTTCAAGTAAGGTAATAAATCCCTCACATTGAATGTAATTAATACGTTATATTCACTTGGTACATCAATCTTATATACACTGTCATTCACCTTTTCTAGCACTTTGAAAGGATCATCTACTTAAGATATAAGCTTTGATTTCCTTATGCTTGGAAATCTCTCCTTTTGAAGATGAATCCATACAAGATCACTTGGAATAAACTAAATTTGTTTTCTCCTTTTATTGGTCACTTTGTTATAAGTTGCATTTCATTTTTTTTTTTTATGTATTATTGGACACTCTTATGCAAATTTTTAACTAATTCGTCCTTTTTTTTATCCAAACATTCAAAAGTAAAATGTTTAGTTACACCATGCAAACTTCTATTATATGCAAATTGAAAATAGGCTAAGTAATTATCTTAATTCTTTAAATTCTTATTAATAATAGTTCTAAGTAAAGAAAATAGTATATGGTTTACCACTTTATTTTGCTAATCTATTTGCAAATGACAAGTTATGCTAAAAAACAGCCTTATGCCAAATTTCTTTCACAAAGTCTTTTAAAATTAACTCAAGAACTTGGCATCCCAATCAGACACTATGTTCTTTGGTATTCTATGTAATCTCACAATTTCTTGAAAGAACAAATCTACCTCATTAAAAGTATTGTTAATTTTCTGATAAGTGCAAAGTGAGATATCTTTAAGAACCTATCAACAATTACTATAACCAAATTCTTTCCTTTATGTGTCCTTGGCAACTCAAGTACAAAATTCATACTCAAATCAACCAAAGGCTAATTTAGAATAAGAAATGGCATAAATAACCCATGAGCAACCTTTTCACTCTTTGCCTTCTTACAAGTCATACACCTTTTTAACACATGATGCACATTTATAATCATCCCTAGCCAATAAAAATGTTCTTTAACCCAATATATAATCTTCTTTTAACCAAATTTTCTAACTAAACCTCTATCATGTACCTTTCTTACTAAAAGTTTTTTAATAAATCCCTTAGAAAAATAGTCTTCCAAATTTGAACTAATATCCCTTATGTTTATAAAAGTCATTAACTACCCCTTTCGCACAAACCAACTAAATAGAAGCAAAGTTTGGATTATCTAAATATTGACTCTTAATCAATTCAAAACCCATTAATTTAACATTTAATAATGAGATTAAACCATATCTCCATGATAACACATTTACCACTACATTTACATTTCCCTTTTTGTACTTGATGACATAAGGAAAGGCCTATAAGAACTTCACCCATTTAGCATGTCTTTAATTCAACTTGCTTTGCCCTTTCAAATACTTTAAGGATTCATGATTTACATAAATAACAAACTCCTTAAGCAATAAGTAATAATGTCAATTCTCTAAAATTTGAATTAAAGTTATAAAACTTCTCATCATATATTGAGTAATTTAGACCTACCTTACTTAACTTCTCACTAAAAAGGCTATAAGGCATTTATCTTGTATAAGAACAAGCCTAATTTCCACTCTTAAAGCATTACACTTCATTGTAAAAGTCTTTGAAAAATTATAAAGAGTTAAGATAAGTGTTGAACATAATTTCCCTTTAATTAAGTCATTCCACCTAAAGTCACCACCTTTCTTGACATTTAGTTAAAAGGGTAAGAATAATGTTGAAATTGTTCACAAATCTCTTATAAAAGAATGCTAGCCCTTGAAAACTCCTTACCTTTGAAATATTAATAGGTATAAGCCACTCTTTAATGGCCTTTACATTCTCCCTCATTAATTTTAATCTCATGTTGCAAAACTACATACCCAAGAAAAATACCTTACTCTTAGTAGATTAGCATTTCTTTAAGTTGTTAGACAATTTCTTTTGTCATAGTACTTTAAGGAATTCCTTATGATACTTCATATACTCCTCATGATTCCTATTATAAATGAAACTGTCATCAAAATAAACTACAATAAGTTTGCCAATAAACTTACAAAGCATATGATTTATTAATTGTATAAAAGTACTTGATGTATTAGACAAGCCAAATGGCATGATGAGCTACTCATACAATTCATACTTTGCCTTGAATGCAATTTTCTACTCATCCCCCTCTTTCATCTAAATTTGATGATAACTGCTATTCAAATCAAATTTTGAAAACATTTTAAAACCATGTAACTCATCGAGCATAACATCTAACCTAAGAAAAGGATAGTGATCCTTCAATATTATTTTATTTATTACCTGACTATCTACACATATTTTTATAGTCTCATGCTTCTTTGGCACTAATAAGGTTGGTGTTGAATATGGGCTCATTAATTTCCTTATATAACCCTTCTTCAACATATTGGTTATTTATCATTGCAACTCTATAGCCTATTCTAGATTACTTCTATAGGCTTACCTAATAGGTAAGGCAACCCTTAATAAGAGATTAAGTTGATGTTTGATCCCTTTAATTGGTCATAACTCCTTCGGTAACTCTTTTGAAAGCACATAGTCAAAATCTTCTAAAATCTTTTCATTTTATAATGGAAAGAAAGTTCTCTCATTTGGTGTTACGTCCTTCTATTAACATTAAAATTAGGCTAGAAATGGAGAAGACTTGCTTTACTTCTCTTTTGCTCACAAATAAGTTTTCTCTCTCCCTTTTCTCAACCAAAATCTAGTCTTTTTACACTTGTTGCAGATTAAGAGTTGCTAAGACTATGTTTTTCCCATCCTTAATAAAAAAAAAAAAAAAAACAAAGTTGTTTTTGAATCCATTATATACAGCCCTCCTATCATATTGCCACAATGTTCTCAAAAGCAAGTGGCTTGTACTCATTGGAACCACATCACACATTACCTTATCCTTGTATGATTTTTCAATTGTAAATAACACCAAAACCTATTATATAACTCTTACTTCTCTATTATCATTCAATCATTACAACTTATATGTGTAGGGGTGTTTTATTATTGCTCAATTCAACCTTTCCACCAAAATGGTGAAAGCAACATTAGTGTAGCTTCTTCTATCTTTAATCACTTCACACACCTTTTTATCAATTGTGCACCTAATATGGAACAGCTATTCATGTACCATCCACTTTTGCTTATAAATTCAAGGCACATCAAATTGTAAGTAATTCTCCCTCATCAACAGACTTTACATTATCTCCTCCAAACACTTATTTTTATTTTCTTCTTCTACTGTTGTCTTATCTTCACTCTCTACTTCCCCTTATGATTCCCAAATAATCATCACCCTTTTATTTGAACACTCATAAGTAAAATGCCTATAGTCACGACATTTAAAGCATGTATCCGACCCTTTTTAGAGGCTTTGGATCACTTATTTTCTCTTTTTCCTTAACTAAATCTGCTAGTTGTTTACTATAGGCCCTTTTATTTTACCTATTTTGCACTCTAATTAGAATTAAACCAAGGAAAGATGAAAGTTGAGTTGGTTACCTTATTTCTAATCTATTGTGACACATTTTGCTTATTCATACCAAGCTTAAGCTATTTCTTCACCTTAATAGCAAAGTTAATCATATCCTTTAAAAATTACAAAATATTGTAACTTCACCGTATTTGCAATCTGTTTATTTAACCCTCTTAAGAACCTCACAATGGTCTGCTATTAAGGTTCTTATAATTCACATCTCATCATCAACATTTCAAATTCCTTAACATATTTTTCAATGCACATACTCCCTTGTCTAAGACATTGCAACCTAATGTATAATTCATGCCTATAATATTCAAGAACAAACATTTTTGCATTAATTTATTTATAACTCTCTAACTTCTAATTTCCTTTTTGTCATCTCTCTTTTATTGTGCTTTCAAGTTCTCTTACCATAAATTGGCATAATTTGTGAATTCAAGAACATTAAGTTTGCATTTTTTTTTTTTAATCTTAGGGCACTTGAATACTTTTTCCACTTATTACACCTATTACAAACACTCCTTAGGTAAACTAGTTCTTTTAAATGGTAAAATCTTCATTTTTATGTTGTTTACCAAATCTTATTGTTGCCTCCCTTGCTAAGGTTGTTCGTCAACACAATCTTCTATTCCAAGCTCATCTTCATGTCCATCTTTATACCAATACGAGGCACCTATGAACAAGAGGCCTGCTTGTATTTGTGTTTAGAAAAATTTAAAGTAATAATTGTTTTGTTTAAGGTTTTTTATAGTTTGATAAAAATAAACAAAATAAAAAGAAAAACTAGTAACCTCCTGTTTAATAAGAAATTCACCATAAACAAAAATAAACTAGTTTAATTCACCACACTCTTAGATAAAAGAAGAAAAAGTGATAAAAATTAGTTGTTAATTCATCACTAAACAAAATTGATTGTTAATTCATCACTAAACAAATAAACTATTTAAATAAGAATTAAAGTAAAATGCAAACTACACTTTTAATAATATTTTTCAAAACTACTCTTTTAAAATGTTTATCAATCCCTTAAATAAGGAATAATGCTAAAAAGTAGTTAAAACAACTATAAAATAGAAAAATTATGGTTGCTATTAATTAGTTACAAAATAAGTTAAAAAAAGAATTTAAAATATAGAAAATAAACATATATAAGTTAGGTTTTATACTCTTATTAATTAATAGTCCAAATTAATATAAACTAATTAAAATAAGAAGAAATAAGTTAGAAATAAACTTTTGCAATCACTCTAATCCAAACAAGCCTATTCATGCCTAATCCTACAAACAAGTGGACAATGTAATCAATGCAGGTTATAAATCTTTTACTTTAACCTTTAGACCATTCATACATGTATTCTCATTAAAAACCAATTTCATAGTTATTTGAAAATTCTTGGCTCTTAAATAAGTAATTAGCCTAAAACTATGAACCACATAATTTTGGGCAAGCCCCGTATCACTACAAATCATAACATATCCATTATGTCTTAATAACATTCATCAATGTTTTTTTTTATGCACTAAGTTCTCATACTTAATAATTCATTACTCAAAATTTGTCATCCACTTAGAATAAGATCAAATTACTAATAATGATTGAGTAAGTAAACATAAATAACAAATAGGCTATAGGTAAATTTTTTGTTTAGCTTAATGTATTCAAGAGCATTTGATTGTAATTGTCATAACCTTATTAATCAATCTTGCCCTTCTATTCACTAACACACTCACATCTCATGTCAATGGCTTTGCTCTCTTTAACTACTTTCCAAACTACTTTTATTAAAGAACTCTACTCCTAATTCATATAGAAGTATTAAACTCTCACTTAATGAGTTAAGCCCTATATGAAAAGATTCAATAACTTCTAAGTGTTTATCTTCATGTACATATGACATTTAATATGATAAATTTGCCAAATGCAATTATTGTATAACATGGTTTATGTGTGCTCATAATTTTTTGGAATAGATTAAATTACAACTCATATTTATTATGTGAACAGAGGTTTGAATTGATATTAGTCAACTTTGACTTCACACTATTTATTAACACTATTACTTAAGCATTTAGTGAAGATTTAACACTCATATTAAGTCCTTTAACTCAATCATAAATATACTTCCAAAATCTATTTAGGAGCAAATCATGTCATTTGACAAGTGAAATATTTTTGAAATCCTTCAATGAGATTGATTATTATATTTTTTAATATCATTACATGAATAATATTAAATATTAGTTTTGTTTAAGACTTAATACATCTTTTAGCCTCCTTATGGTGAGTAATATATTCAATTTCAAATTTAAACCATGACATGGTATAAAGTTTTTAATATAGTCCTCTCTTAGCATTATAGCGGATTATACAAAGCTAAATTTTTCATTTTCCTTTTTTATATCAAAAATATTCATAACAATACTACTTACCATAAGCTATGGGAAATTTGAAGAGAGACTAGCACATAATAATGTCTATATAAATACAAAAGTACATTAATTTTGCAATAAACTTAACTAAAGTTAATGATAATTTAACAAAAGAAATGAGATCGAAACCTCTTGTACACAAAATTAGCATGAACAGATTTTAATTTACAAAACTATATATTCAAGAGGGTAAGGGAGCACATAGGTCTCCAAATTTTGTGAATATATCCTACTACACATGGACCTTAGTAACGTAAAATTTCAGGCCTAGAAACCCTTTGTATACGGAGTTACCACGAACGGGTTTTAGTTCGCTTTTTTTTTTTAGGAGCAAATGTAACCTAAAACTTGCATATTACCAACAAGAAACATACAATCAAGCTAGAAAGCAATATTAATGTTGAAAATTAAAAGCATAAATTTTATACAAAAAATTATACCTCAATCGGAGTTCATTACATAGTCTAAAATATCAAAATTAAATCACTAACTTCTATAGTATCACGATTAATGTACGGTTAGATTGAAATCACATAATTTTCACATCCTTAATATCATAGTATATAAGAACAATATTTAATATTTTGTTTTCTTTGTTTTACCATGGACTATGACCTCTCTTTTTTTTTTTTTTTTGAGAGAGAGAGAGAGAGCGGAGCCAAATATATAGCAGAGATTAGTGATTTTCTAAACTGCTCCTCTATTGTGACTATTTTCTACCCAGTCGCCCACTTATTTTATATTATGTTTATCAAGTCGGGTTGAACTTGGACTCATAAATCAACATTGATATCAGAACAAGTATGAATTGTTTTAAAAGATGTTGAGCTAATTTTATTTATGACTTTTGTTATCTGGGTCCTGCTTGCGCAGGATGGCGGTGGAGTAGAACAGCTTGAAAGTATGATTAACATTTTTACAAGGGTTGCGGTAATCAAACATCAAGGTGGTGTCCTCGTGAGATTGCATATAGGAAAAACATCGTGAGACAAACTCATGCTGAGGTAATGCCTTCCTTACTTTCCGCCAGATCCCGACGCCTGATTTTTATTTATGGTTTTTGGCATCTGGGTCTTGCTTGCTCAGGTTCGCGGTAAAGAAGAACAGCTTGAAAGTACGGTTGAAATTTTTAACAATCAGGTGTAACGTTGGTGTCCTTGTTAAAAAAAAATAGAGGTAAATATAAATAAATAAAATCAGGCGTCGGGATCGGGATCATTCTCTCTTACACTATGCATAATTCACATATTTTATTCAATTAGTATGCTGTTCATTCGGAATATTTCACAAAATCTAACACTGACGCCACAACCGTAAGGCTGTGAAGCGAAAAAAACGTACCAGCAGGATTGATGGGGAACATCTTACAAGCAGGAGCCCCTGTAAGTCGGTTTCTTCTTATTTCTGGTTCTAACGAGGACCCATGAGATCGAGGGCTCACATGGGCTTGGTTCTGAATCTGCCCGTTTGTCTATATCGCAGAACAGAGAAGCATTACTGGGGATTGGGAGGACGGCTGTTTGCAGAAGAAACTCGTGATCCCCATTCCAGCAGCTCTTTGCTTGTGTCGTCCTTGTGCACAAGGACTTCAATGAAACACAGGGAATCCTTTTGCTCTCCTGTTACTGCCCCAATTGCTTCTATCAGTTCATCCTCTGTGCGCACCTTCGGTTTAGAATCAAACACATAAAAGATATTAGTATTACAGTTGCAGAGGCAATGCATAAATGGGAAACTGAGGCATGCCCCGCAAGGAAGCAGAAAGAAAAACAATTATGATTGCAGTCTTGGGTCTATGTTTTCGATATTAAATTTCCAGTTAGCTAACCTTTGCTGTCCAGCATTTGCCTTCACGATTGTGGATGGCATTAACAAGACCAGAGTAATCCCAGTTCTTGATCACATTGTAGGGGCCGTCATGGATCTCAACTTCAATTGTATAACCTCCATTGTTGATGAGAAATATAATGCTCCTTTGCCCACATCGGATCATCGTTGAAACGTCCTGAGCTGTTACCTGTATAAAGACTAGAATTTTCACCACACCTTGCCACTTAAAATTTCCCTACTTCTACCTGATATTGTAACCTTTTGAACCTTGTGAACTATGTAAAATTACAAGTTATGTCCATTAATAGCAATTAAAAATGCGCTTTATCTTTTATTTGCTTCCCACTTTCCCACTTTCCTGCACTGCTATTTCCTTTCACATTTCATTTTTCTGATGTTATGTCATAACAGAGGTTCTTATTACTAGAAAACAAGCCATGGCACTCACCTGGAAACTGCCATCGCCAATGCAAGCTATCACGCGCTTATCTTTTGCTGCCTGAGAATATCCAAGAGTGGCACCAACTGACCAGCCAATAGATCCGTACTGCATCTGAAACTCGTACCTGAAAATTTGTTGATTAATTGTGCTCTGTTTTTGACACACAGAATTTTCATTGAAACTAATGTTGCCATTGCACACATTAAGAACGAGGACATACCCACAATTTTCAGGAAGGCGCAGTTTCTGACAGTTAAACCAAGAGTCTCCAGTTTCAGCAATTACTGCAGTGTCTCCACCTAACATTTCCTGTTTTTTATCCAGAACAGTCAATTGACAGAAGGGATAAAAAAAAAAAAGAGAAAAAGAAAAGAAAAAAGACAGATGCTGAGCAAACACACAATAAAATTACAACTTCCAATTTTGATGAGGCAACTACCCCTTGCATTTCATGAAGGTAAAGGAAACATAGCAAGGGCTAACATTACAAACAGTTCCCAATTTACACATAACAGTCTAAAAGGAAAAATGGAGACCAACAAGGAACACAAGTACATGGACCCTTATCATTCATGAATGCAATAGCTAGCAGCTTAGAACAAATTCTTGGCAAAGGACATGTAGCAAGGACTAATATTACAAACACCTCCCATTTTCCCATGTAAGGGCCCAAAAGAGACCAACAAGGAGCACATTTATTTGGACCTTTATTATTCATGAACAGAATATGCTAGCAGCTTAGCACAACTTCTTGGCAAAGTTTAGTGGGAGAACTAGCAATTACATGCTGACAAATGCACTTCAAAGACCTTGACTACAAATAGCAAGTGGATGTATCTTACACCTATTGTGTGTTACCTGAATGTGCTTGAAGAGTACATTGACTCTAAGAGGCTCATGTTTCTCAGACTTGAGAGGTTTTCCTGGGGGCACATAGATACGTCTGTAATTCTCCAGAGCTGTGTTGTTTTTCTTGAGCTTCTTGGCCAGTGCACTTAAGAATTCAGCCATGAAAACCCAGCCAAAGGATGGGCCGTTGCCAATGGTCACACGATTAGGCTGCACTACAATTGATTTCTCCTTCTTGATCAGCAAAGAATATCCAACAGAGCTATAATCATTGAAGATAGGACCAACAAAGACGTAGGCATCAGCAGACTCCACTATCTCTCCACAAAAGCTAGTGCTAACAGCACCCCAGTAAGTCCCAATGAAATGTGGATGGTGCTCTGGCACTAGCCCTTTACCTGAGGGCATAACAGCTAGAGGATATCCACTGGCATCTGCAACTTCCATGAATGCCTTCTGTGCCTTTCCTACTCTTAGCTTAGGTCCCCCCACAAGGACAGGCTTCACTGCCTTGTTCAAAAATTCAGCAGTTGCTTCAACAGCTGCTTCAAGTCCCAACTGATTGCTTACCCTACATGAAAGTACATTGTTACTGCATTAAGTTTTAAGAATGTGTACAAACTGATATTTCAGGACAGACACAAAATTAGCCAAGAGACAACGAAATCTCTACTCCTTTGCCTGTTTAGTGGAACAGAATGAAACTGATAACGAGAAAAGTAGTCATACTTAGGTGCAAGTAAGAAAGGGACGGGATCCCTAGTGAAAGTTGGATGGGGAATTCCTGGCAAATTGCAGCTTATACTAATATATGCTGGCTTGCTTTCCTTCAAGGCAGTAGAAATAGCTGTATCAATCTGCTCGTGTGCATCATCCAAGTTATTCACCACTGCCTGTTCAATAGCCGATATCAATCATTACATGATATAACAAGCTAAAAGAATCTCTTGAACAAACCAGAAAACGACCAACATACAATACACAAACATATGTCCATGCGAATAAGCAACTACTCAGCAGTGATTTGCTTCCAGACAGGACACAGTGCGATGTGGTTCAGAAAAAAGTCACAGAGCACATAAATCGTGAGAAATGCTATTTAGACCCACCCAGTGTCCCCAAAACTTGCCCGATTCCTCTAAAGTGCTTACCGCAGAAATCATACATGTACGCAGATGTACTGGCTCAATAATGTCCAAATCAATGCACACATTCTTGCGCATATCTAAACTGTAAAACAAGATCAAGTATTTGGTCATCCTAAAACCATATCTTCAAATGCTTATACCTACATTCACATTGGCCACAAGGCATACACAACAGTATGAAGAATTGGCTAAGAAAGAGAAACACCTGTCATCATATGTGTAAAACTAAAAACTTACTTGGACGCACGTGACAGCCTGAAAGCACCTAAGCTCCTGGGTAAAATCAGGCAACCCGATAGTGTGATGCAAGATCCTATTAGTTCCATAGTCATTGGAATTAGGGCCCCCAACGATGCAGATCAAAGGCAGATTCTCGCTATAAGCACCAGCAATGGCATTGATCACACTGAGGCCCCCAACAGTGAAAGTCACTACACAGGCCCCCACGCCCCTGGCCCGTGCATACCCGTCGGCGGCGTAGCCTGCGTTCAGCTCGTTGCAGCAGCCGATCAGGTTCAGCTCAGGCTCTTCTATCAAATGGTCCAATAGGGTCAAGTTGAAGTCTCCAGGCACAGAGAACACATCCCTAACGCCTATCTCCACCAGCCGCCGAGCCAAGTGCCGTCCTAGCGTGCCACTCGAGGCGTGGCCGAGAACCGAAGCCGGAGCCTTGCTGGGGTGAGCCACCGAGCCTAAATGGTTGGCAGAATCCATCTCACAGAGCAGAGGAAACTGAACTGATAAACAAAAGAAGAATAAAAAGCAGAAGAAACACAACTATAGGTGTCCGAATGCAAAAGATGTTGACTTTGTGGAAGTGGGTTTTAAGCAGACGATCAAGATATTCGATAATTCAACGGGATTACAAGGATTTGTGGGACGCTTATTATAGATCTTGAGGAGTGAGGAGTGGGGCTGTCACTGCTTCTTTCTTTTTTTTCTTTTATTTATTTATTTTTTTTTTCAAGCAAACCGAAGGTACTGCATCCGGTTCACCACTTCTGGTATTGGATATGAAAAGCTATGGGCAGATGGCAAAAAGCAAAGACGAGGATATTCGCAACGCACGCATGCGACTTCAAGGAAAGTCATGGTTGGAACCGGTTCTTGGTTTTGGTTCGGTGGTACCCTGTTTTAGTTATTCTAGAATGATGCATAGGCTAAAAATCAATGGTGAGGTTTAGACGTAAAGACTTTGACTCGTAGACGTGGTTTCTCCCTACAGCAGAGCTCCAACAGGGTAATTCGTCAAGTGGTAACGAAGAATATTATATACTCTGAGGTCCGTCAAAAATCTATGGCTCCTTACACGGGAATAAGGGCTTTTGTTTATTTTCATTGTTATTTTCTTGGATGCTCTTTTGTGCTCTGTGACGTATGTTCAATCTCTTGGTTGTATTAGAATGAGTACTTTTGTTATATCCTGCAAGTTTCCACCCCCTTCTCTGGTTAATTCGGACTTCAAAAAGACTTCCGAATGGAGATGGGGATTATCATAAAATAGAATCAATACTGAAGCACACAGAGTCCTCCGTTTGACCAATGTAAGGTGGGATCTTGCTTTTAAATAATTAAACCATTTGTTTTATGCAGGCTCCATGTGTGATCCTTTTTCTTTTCTTTTCTTTTCTGTTTTTAATGGAAGCTGCATAAGTGATCTAGATGCGCCTCCATGTATGCCCGCTTGACCTCGCGTCTTTTCCTTTTAAATTTGCTTTATTTTTCATGGAAAACTGTTTGATTTGAACTTTATTAATGCCAGGATTATAAAAAAAAAATGTAAATAAATAAAGAGCTCGAACATATTTCTTACTTAATTAAGTTATGTATACTCTAAAAGAAAAATTAAAATTCACGTAGTTCTCTTGTCTTAATTAAAAGAACAACTGTAATCTTTTCCTCCGCAACAAGCTCTAATTATTGTAATTTTTTGGTTGTGAAGTCATTTCGTGTCTATGCTTTAAATCAAATGTCAAGACATACCCCAGCCTCCATTAATTCTGGCGTCATCCTCAAAGCTAGCGATTATTGAGGACATTTTCCCAACACTAGAAGTTTGTTCAACAACTGTTAAGAAGATAATTGTTGGAGTGTAATTTATATAATACATATAATTCTATATATACTTCTTCTTCTTCTTCTTCTTCTTCTTCTTCTTTAGCTCATTTTATTATCTATCTATTCAACATCTTCAATATGTGTATATACTTAAAAGTAATTTATTTCAATCATAATTAATATGAGCTGATACTACAATTTTTTTAGATTCCAAAACTTCAAGGTGAAGGTAATTAATTTATCTTTATATATTTAACTTATTTTACAATAATTATACTGACTCTTTATTTTTTTAACTAATTATAACATTCCATTTTTATTTAAAAATATAATTAATATTTTCTTATTAAAGAGAAGTGTTGAGTGGTACTTAATCTATATAAGAGTTTAAAGATGTCACAAAACAAAAATACTAAGAATATAGATTTTTCATGTTAATCATTTTTTTTGGAATATAGTTAGAGACAAAGCTTGCCCCAATAATATTATCTTTTTTTTTTGTCCTTTTGTTCAGGAATATCAATTCTCAATAAGGCTTTCAAGATGTATTTTTCCTCAATTAACCATTTATATTTTCTTTTTGTTGGTCCTATTTTGTATTTGTTTTATTAAATGATACAGCTAGATTTAGATTCTCCTATGTCACCGTAGTAAATTGTCCTTTACTTCTACATCAATCCTATATAACATGAAATCTTATATCAGTATATGTAAATAGTCCTAATGCTTCAAGCCCCAATAATAATAATATGATAACATGAGTAAATTCTTATTGTCTTTACTAAAACTTTTTTTAATGTAAAAAAAAAATCCACAAGATTCCTCTAAAATGGAATAACCGATATTTGACTAAAAAAACAATGTTAAAAATTAAAGTATTTATTAAAATTAGATAAGAACATGACATACTTCATATGACAAATTATTACGATTCTTAGCAATCATAAATGGATCTGTATGGCCTTAAGAACGTACGAATATTCGCATGCTATTTGCATATCGCCTCCAATATTTCAAAATTATGTAATTGTTGCTTTCTCGCCTTAAATATGTAACTCAAATAGTCATTACATAATTCAAAAATTAATTGTTTAACCTTACTATTTAACGTACTCACATAGGGAATGCTATAGTTCATTTTCTTTTAAAATAGCAGCAATATTAATATTATATCACAAAAAATACATAGTAGTATAATAAACACTGATAAAGTGTATTTAATATCATTAAAAATTTTCAAAATAACTAAAACCTTTTACACAAATTTCAATGATCCGGATATAGATATAAATTAATAATATTAGTTACAACAAAGCTTCACAACAAGTCTCAATAAAATACTCATTAAGCAATTCAGGTGTTAAATTTCAATACCCAGGAACCATATGTTAGTAATCCTTTTTCTTTTTTCTTTTTTTTTTCTTTTATGTCATTGGATTTGCTAATTTTATCATTCTTGAGAATCTGACCATAAATAAGAAACAACCTTTTAACAAAAAATATCATTATATAATAAGATATAAAGAGTAACATAAAAAAATATAAAAATAGTATAATAATTTTTTTACATTCAATTTTATTATTTTATTTATTTATAAAATCAAGTAAAATGAGATAAATTCACATTTTTTTATTACTACTATATTACGTGTTAATTATTACTACTTAGTTTTTCTCATTTCATAATAGCTAGAAAAATATTGAAATTAGTCAACTCATCTTGTGCACACAAATTCATTTCATTATAAACATGGGAAAATTACACTTAGCATACTAAATTATGCCTTAATTACAAAATAAGATATCAAATTATCAAAAATTATAAAAAATTGTTAATATAAATTATACTAAAAGTACTTCGTCAAATAATTGTTAATAAAATTTTGATTTAATAACAAAAATGCAATTATAATAACTTAAAGGGATCAATCTTATTGAATTATTTTGTTTCCTGCTAATTCACAAACTTTAAAGAAAAAAAAACAAAAAAAATAAAATATAAATTATAGTCTTGTAAAATAGAATGTATCATTTCATAAAATATTAGAAGCAATATGTCTATCATCAAAAACTCTAGATGGAGTCACACGTTCTTACAATTTTCATTCATTATCGATCCAATAACATGTAAAAATGAGTTTGCCGTGATTGCTCTATATGTCATAATATACGCAGTAGACCTTCATTTGAAGTGAGAAAATTTTCGTAAATTATTTTTCCCTTTTTGAAATGTGCGTGTGAGAGTGTTCCTACGAACAAGTTTGTTGACAAAACCTACTCTCTCGCTAAAACTAAAAGAGATGTGTTCAATAGCAACAACCTCTCAATGATTCTCTATTTCTTTCTTCCTCTTCTTCTTTTTTTTTTTTATTTATATACATATACAGAATAATGAAATAATTCAGAAAGTTAGAGATAACATACCCAGAACTTTGACTTGGTGATTTATCAATATTTATTACTGTGGGGTACTTCGTTTTCACGTACTTTCCCAACGATTCGTACACATTTTCACTTTAAATGAGGTTTTTTTCTTTTTTTTTGCTTTTTTCTTTCGTGCATTAATTACATGAAACCTTTATATTAACTGCTAGGAGAGAGGGTTTTATTTCCCAAATTTATATGTTGTCTCTCTTGGATGGACAACCCATCTTCAATGTTACTTGGCGAATCATAATCACCCATGTCGGAAAATTGAGTTCTGTCAACGCCACCCGTACCATTACCCTTGTTGAACTTTGAACTTAAATCTTGATATATATATATATATTCTGGATTTGCGCAATTAGAGAAAAGATCACACGTGCTTTTACCATCCCATCAAACGGATGGGTTTCAACCTTGTATTCTACGTGCTCGCCGCAGAAACTGGAATTGAGAGGCAGCAGGGATTTGAAAAATCTCGTGGAATTAGCATTTGGGATTTTTATTGCGTACTTTAGCTATGGTTAATTTGGATTGTAACTTTTTATATTCAGTTAAATTGAGTCACATATTTTAATTTTGGTTAATTTAAGTTGTAAACTTTGAAAATTAGGTCAATTTGGAAGGCTAGCTTTAATTTTGGTCAAATTTAGGATATGTTTAGTTATATTGTCATATTTTTGTTGTTACTTTCTACCCTCTCATATTCTAATTTTATTGTTTCTGTATTTTAATGTTGTTCGCTGTCTATTTCTAATTTTTGTTAATAATAAGTTTTTTTTCTCAGACAATAATTTTTTCTTAAATAATCACTTTTGCTGTGTTAATTTGTTAACAATAAAAGTTGAGATAGATAATATTTTAATTTGGAATAAAAATTAAAATATTATATATTTATATAAAAATTTATAACTTTTACAACAAATACACATTATAATAAAAATAATAAAATTGATATTAAATTAATATTAATATATAAATTATTATATTATTGTCATAAAATTTGCATGATTTTATATTGAATACAACTCATCTAAAATAATTTGTTTCAACTAATATTAACTATTTCATGTAAATGTGAAATATAGTTTTCACCATTATTTTTGACGTGATCTAATGGTTAGTGTATTCTAATAAAATTATAAAGTACAAAACAAGCATTAAAAGGTAAGCCAAAAATTAACCAAAACTCAAATATATGCATAGATCGACATATTGAGATCTCTTGGTGAAAGACTGAGAAATGACTCATTACATATAAAAGTATCACTGATAGGTAAAGGCTATAAGTACTAGTTATTAGAACGGATCCTTCCAATGAAACTTTTGTCCTTGATAAAGGCGGATTATTAGCTAAAACAGAATCACCCTTCTGAAAAGCCTTTTGAGGATTGCGTCCCTTGGCCAACCATCTATCAACTGTGGAATTTGTTGTCGCTAAAAACAAATGGACTAATAAGATAAAATAAGGTGACAATTGCCAATAAGAAAATTGTATTTTACTAAAAGAATTTTGTATGTGTTTTTAGTCATACATAAGTTGTGCAGTATAATACCTTTTTATAGTGCAAATTAAGATTACGTCATTAATGTGTAATATAATCATAATTTCTTATTTTTGGAAAGAATTGATCTTGATTGGTGAGTGATTAATGGAGAAATTGTAGCTAATGAAGATTGAACGATTGGTGGAGAAACTATAACTAATGAAAATTGAGTGATTGATGGAGAAATTGTAACTAATGAAAATTGAGCAATTGGTGGAGAGATTGTAGCTAAATCAAGACATGTGATTGTTTCCTTTGACAGCCCCCGTAAGCTGATGTGGCAGAATGCACAATAAGTTTGGACTATAAAAGTCAAAAGTGAGTCGTAGATAGCCCTTTGGTGAAGATATCAATATGTTGGTCTATAATGGAGATGTATTGAACATGCAATTGATTTTTGGCAATTCGTTCTCATACAAAGTGGTAATCAATTTTCATGTGTTTTGTTCGAGCATAAAAGATATGGTTCCCTATTAGATAAATGGTAGAGATGTTGTCACATCAAAGAACCAGAAGACCTTGCCAAGAGACATTGAGATCATGTAAAAGAGCCTTAATCTAAATAAGTTCAGCTGTTATGTTAGTTAAGCTTTTGAATTCAGTTTTGTGCTGGATTGGGTGATTGTTTGTTGCTTACCAGAACTCCATGAGATGGGATTGGAGCCAAGGGATATTCCAAAGCTGCCAACTGATCATCTAGTATCCTAGTCTCTAGCCTAACCTGTATTTGAAGAAGCGTGAAGATGCAAATTGTTGTTGCAAGTAAAGAGGATGTCATGATGCTACATGTCATGAATAAAGTGCAATATACGTTTAACAAACTGTTAATGGATCTCCGTGGGTGCATGTATATATTGGCAAGCAGCGTTGACAGCAAAGGTAATGTCGGGTCGAGTGAGAGTAAGATACTGTAATGTCCCCACGATGTTGTGATAAAGTGTCAGATATGAGAATAACTCACCATAATGGATAGATGAAATATCTAAGCCAACGACTTAAGGTGTAGTGACAGGTTTCGCATCCTATATTTTTGCTCGTGTAAGAAGATTAGTTGTATATCTTGCTTGGTGAAGAAGAATACCATTTGAAGTGCGTTGTAGTTCAATCCAAAGGAAATAATTAAGTTCACCCAAGTCTTTGATAGCAAATTCCTATTGTAAAGTATCTAAAAGAGCAGACAATGATGTTGTAAGGGATCCTGTAAGAATTATGTCATCAATATAGATGAGTAGGAAGATGTTGAATTGTGCTGTATGTAGTAAAACAATAAAAAGTCAGCTAAAGAAGTTATTAAACCAATGGAGATGAGAAAATTATTGAGATGTTGGTGCTTACTTTAGGCCATAAAAAGAGCATTTTAGACGGTAGACGTGATGAGGATGATGAGGATCAACGAAACCTAGTGGTTGATCCATGAATATTTCTTCGGTTAGATGACCATGGAGAAAGACATTTTTAACATCGAGTTGTCATAGTTGCCAACTCTTAGATAATGCAATTGCGAAGACTGTTTGAACTATGACATGTTTAACCACCGGATTGAAGGTTTCCTCGTAATTGATTCCCTATTATTAATCAAAGCCCTTTATGACTAATCTAGCCTTGTAGCATTCAAGGGAGCCATCTACATGACATTTGATACGAAAAACCCATTTGCAACCAATAAACTTACAAGTTAAAAGAGATGGTACAAGATCCCATGTTTGATTTTTCAAAAGTGCAGTGTACTCTTCGGCCATAGTGGCTCGCCAATTTAGGTCTTTTATTGTCTGACTGTAACAAGATGTTGTAGATGAGATTGCAACTAAAGTAGCTAGAGTATAGGTTTAATCCTTTTGTACACAGTGGTGGGGAATAGTGTCGTCTCGAAGTTGAGTCACCATGGGGTGGGTTAATGGTACTAGTTGTGGAGGCGAGCTTGGAGCCTGTGACATAGAGGTTTGTGAGATAGTTTTAAAGACAAGAGAGGACATTGTAAGACTACTTTGCACATGTGTCAAGATGTGAGAGATATTAGTTTGCGATTCCTCTTGATGTAAATCATCATGTTGGAAATGTGTTAAAAGAACATAAAGGGGTAACTCCAAAGATGTTGATGGAAGCACATTTGATGATACATGGGTGATAGGAGTAGTAAACGAAAAAACCTTCTCATCAAAGATTACATTTGCAATTATATAAAATCATCGTTGAAGTGGGGAATAACATCAATAACCCTTGACACTTAAGGGATATCCTAAGAAAATGCATTGATGTGATTTGGGCTCTAGTTTGTGCTTGGTATAAGGTCATAGGTTTGGGTACATAAGACGACCAAAAACTCAAAGATACTTAATTGATGATGTGGTAAAAAATAGTACTTCCCAAGGGTTGTGTTGCTAAAAGATTGGAGTTGGTAATCGGTTGATAATATGAACTACACTCTTGAAAGCAAAATCCTAAAAATGAGGGGATAGATGCATGGTGCATAATGCTAGATCCATTTCAACCACATATCTATATTTACGTTCGACTAAACCATTTTGAAGGGTCAAATAAGGACAGGATATTCGTTTATAAATGTCACGCTCCTACAATAATTTATTAAAAGATGTAAATATAAATTCTCCAGCGCAATCACTTTAAATAGCCTTGATTTGGGTATTGAGTTGGTTTTCAACAAAATTTAAAAAGACCATGAAGATAGGAAAAAATTGGTCACAATAATTAAATATATAAGGCTAAGAAAATTTGGAATAATCATCGATGAAATAAATATAATATTTGTTATTTTAGTGAGACATTACAAGAGCCAACCCCCAAATGTCAAAATGAATTAATTTTAGAGGGCTCGTGGACCTATGGAAAGTAAGAGGATAGCGATAACGATGACTCTTACTAAATACACATGCTAGACAAGTTGGTTATGTGATTAACAACTTATTGAACATGCGAGAAATAATTAAATAGGCAATATGACCTAGACGATGGTACCAACGAACAAGAGAACTAGTTTGAGACAGGTAACAAGTTGAAGGAAAAAACTCAGATTGACCCGATAGTTGATAAAGTCCTTGATTAAGATTCCCTTGGAAGAGAATTTTGCCTGTACAATGACACTTCATAGAAAAACAATTAGGTGAGAAAATGAAATCATAATTATTTTCTTGTGAAAATTAATGTACTAAAAGTAAATTTTTCTTTATAGAAGGGACAACTAGGACATTGGAGAGACGAAAATTTTGAGAAATAAGAGTACCTGTATGAGTTATTGGGAGATTATACCCATTACCTATGGTGACATATTGGTTGCCTATATAGGGCTGAATAGTGGATAATTGAGACGGATTGTTTGTGATGTGGTGTGTGGTACCAGAATTTGGATACCATAGATCTGTAAATACTGACGGTGGTGGTGGAATTTCAGCAATGTGGAGCTAAGGTGCCGATCTAGAAGATTGTGGTGGAGGTCTATGATCATGACACACATTGGCCCGATGGCCAAAACGATTACATAGTTGACATCAAACACTACCTCTTTTTTTTTTTTATCTTTGTAATTGCTTGTATTTGGTAAGTAATATAGGGCTGAATTTGAATAATTTTACATTTATGTTTTTGCAAGAGATGACTTTGATATTATGAAAAGAAATGAACTAAAAAGATAAAATAAGGTGGCAATTACCAATAAGAAAATTGTATTTCACTGATAGAATTTTGTATGTACTTTTGGTTATACATAAGTTGTGCAGTGTAATTTATTTTTATAATGCAAATTAAGATTATGTCATTAATGTTAGATGCAATCATAATTTCTTCTTTTTGAAAAGAATTGATCTTGATTGGTGAGCGATCAATGGAGAAATTGTAGCTGATGCAAATTGAGTAATTGGTGGAGAAATTATAACTAATGGAGATTGAGTAATTAGTGGAGAAATTGTAACTAACAAAAATTGAGGAATTAGTGAAGAGATTGTAGTTAAATCAGGACACATGATTGTTTCCTTTAACAGTCACAACCCACTTATTGTTATCATGTAACTCCAACTGAAGGATGAGATTTCCTATTATGCAAGGCAAATGAATCTCTTATTGCCAAGTCTTTCAAGGATACTAAGAGCAAAAACAACATTGAGCATAAGAAATTTCAGCACCAAAGCTAAAGTGCAGAATATGACAATGAAATGCTTAAAGGTTTGCATTCACAAAGTTTTTGACGAAAAAATCTACTAATAGAAAGGTTCTTCCACCACTTTAAACATGACTAACTGTTGTTGTGTTGGCAATTGCCCAAACTAAATCTGTTTGCACAGTATATGGATGTAGACATTGCACCTAACCAAGGTCCCATATTCTCCCAGAAAATCCTTAAACAATTGAAGCAACTTTATCACATCCATAACCAATTGCATTCTAGTATATATTCAATTTGCTTGGTCTTAACAATTTTTCTTTCTTGCACACTTTTGCAAAACGACTCAATATAAGCTCCTTAGTCTCTTTTTAGCTGCTGTAAATAGAGTTATATATAAGCTAAGAGTAAGCTGTTGGAATTTCAAAAGTATGTCCCATTAGTCCTATTTCCATACCAAGAAATAATGCCCGTTGGTCTTATTTATATGCCAAGAAACCATTTTTTCGTTGGTCCTACTTCCATACCCAAAACCTTTTTCCGTTGGTCCATCAAGAAGGCAATTGTTATTAGAAAATTTTCATACCAAGAAAATTTATCTGTTGATTGATTAAGTAGACAATTGTTTGTTGGTGCATATAATTGTTTGTAATTATGCATATAGAGTATATTGATGTTAAGATAAGACTTTACTTTGATTAGTTTGAACATGGACTTATAAGTGGAAACTCTCTTTGAAAGTCTTGTTGGCATTCTTTCAAGATTTCCCTTTACAAATTCAAGAATATTTGCCTTGTCGGTGTTCTTTCAAATTGAGAATCAATCTGTCTATATAAAGCACTAATTGATTTTCCAAATCAATTTGGATCACGATACTCTAGTTAAGAAATATTCCTTATTTGAAAGAAATTGTGTCTTATGTAGTAGAAATAATTCCAGCGATGAAATCCTAAGGTTCTTGCCAAAACAAAAATTTTTTCTTTGGTTTTCTGGAACACGTGTATCAAGCTGTAAGTTACCCAAAAAAAAAAAAGAAGTTTTGCTAGCATGAAGAGTTATTAAAAATAAGTTTTACTAGTGCAAACTTAATTAAGTTTCGGCAGCATAGACTTAATTAAGTTTAGGTAACGCAAGCTTAATTTTTCAAATTAATTGTATTACATAAATTTCAATAAATGGACAAATGCAATAGTGTATGGTAATAAAATTATGAGGACAAATCTGGACAGTTACATAATCACTCAATTATGTTGGCATATCAAAATTAAATGGCACATGTTCTGATATTCTCTCCCTTTGGAAAGTACTCTCTTCCATATTTCTTCTTGGTTTCATGAGCAATCTTAATTTATTGGGAAAGTTGCAAACTCTTTTTCACATTCCTTCTTGGTTTCACAACCATCCTTGATTAATTTAGAGAACTATCAATTATCCCATCAATTGCCGACTCTCTTCCCTTTTTAATCAAAATGTTTCAACGTTCCTTTCCAAAATTATCCCATTTAATTTCATCCAATTAATCTATATATACATTGGCTAGGTCTTGTCTTCTCCACATCAATCCATCATCTCTCTTCCTTAAAGCCATACAAGCAATCATGCAAGATTAAATGAGCAAACTCATCATTGGAACCCAACCCGTCCACAGCCAAAAATTACAAAACCCTTAAAACCCAAAACCAATTAGCTAGTACTCCTCCACTCATCCTTATTTTCGGTGACACTAACTCGTTATCCCCACTTGAAAAAACTTTATCTCCAACTAAAGGTCCTTCTACATCCTTATCTTCTTCATAAGTGGGAGCCTTTCAACCTTTTTCACCCTTTTTTGGCTCATTATCTTCACCAAAGGACTCATTATCAACCCCCATGCTATTTCTCATATCGTTGGCTCAATCTTTTGAGATACAACTGATCTTCGAATGATTGTTGAACTCTTATATGAAGACCTAGGTGTTATTTGCAAGGTTTTAGATAAGATGCATGCTATTCAACATGGATTCATTGACAAATGTTTCTCTTACAAGCTTTCTCTTTTGATGTCAAAAAGGGAGTAGTAGTGTTGTGTGCTTGGCTTAACTTAGATTTATTTTGGATAGCTTGTTGTCTTTGACTTTTAATAATTTTGGACAAGTTGTTCATAGTCAGTGCTTATTTACTATATTTATTGATTAACATTATGAACTCTTAATTTATTATGTACATACTTTTAATTTACTACATATGTTTTTATTTTATTTTCAGCACATGGTTTGAGGGAGAGCACTTACACAACTCATAAAATCAATTAAATTGCCATTATAAAAAAAGAAGATAAAAATGCATGTTGTAAATTAATAATATGCATGCAGTAAATTAAGAGTTCATAATATTAATCAATAAAGATAGTAAATAATTAACAACTATGAACAACTTGTCCAACATTATTAAAAGGTAGAGACAAAGTTATCCAAAACAAATCTAGGCTAAGCTAAGTGCACAACACTACTTTTCCTCCTTTGACATCATCAAAAGAAAGAGCTTATATTAAACCACTTTTTGCTTCATAGTAACCTAAGAGGAACGTTTGTTGATGAATCTATGATGAGTAACATGCATCTCATCTAAAACTTGGCGAATAATGCTTATGTCTTCAAGTAAAAGTTCAACAACCATTCAAAGATTAGTTATATCTCAAAAGATTGAGCTAATGCTATGTGAAATAACATAAGGGTTGATAATAAGTCCTTTATTGGTAAAGATGGTGAGCCAAAAAGGGTGTAGTGGGTTGAAAGGCTCCCACTTGTGGAGAAGTTAAAGATGTAAAAGGACCTCTGGTTGGAGATAAAGTTTTTCTAGGTGGGGATAGCAAGTCAGTGTCATCAAAAATATGGATGAATGAGGGAGTATTAGTTGATTAGTTTTGGATTTTAAGGGTTTTGCAATTGTTAAAGTGTACTCACTCTCGAATTTATCAACAATGACTCCATTTTTTTGGTGATTCTTTTAGGACCTTGAAAAATGATTGGCCACATAGTAAAGCCATAGCATTGAAGGTACATGGTCATTTTATTTTTTTGATAATTAAAATTCATGTCATGAAAGATTCAAAGTCTAGGAGGGTTACCACCTTTAGGGTGACATATAGGTGGAAAGGAAACTATGGATCAACTTTAGGGGGTAGAGCTTTATAAATCATCGTGTTTAACTCTCCTTAATTTCAACTATTTTTATTGTATAGGTTCACATACCCAACAAGCTCTTTACAATAGCATATTTTAATTTTTTTTAGTTAGTTGCTAGTCTTACAAATTAAATTTACTTAATTTATTTTTTTTATCTCTAGGTAGTATTAACATTATTGTAATTACTTTCATCAATTTGCATACCACATTAAATTTTTCTATTGGTCCATCAAGAAAGTAATTGTGTATTGGTGCATATAATTGCTAGCAATTATATGTGTATAATGGATTGACATATGATAATGTTCTAGTTTGACTAGCTTGAATGTGGGCTTATTAGTAAGAATTCTCTCTAAGAATATTTGTCCTAATGGTGCTCTTTCAAATTGAGAATCAATTTGTTTGTATAAGGCACCAAATCAATTTGGGTTAAGATAAGCAAAAATAATTCTAGTAATGAGATCTTGAGGTTTTTACCAAAACATGAATTTTTTCTTTGGTCTTCTGTAACATGTGTATCAAGCCATAAGCCACAAAAAAAAAAAAAAGGAAGCTTCATTAGTAGGAAGAGTTATTAAAAATAAGTTTTACTAGCACAAATTTAATTCAGTTTAGGTAAGTACATCTTACTTACAATTAACCACAGTTAGTTCTTTAATGATTTCCAAGAGATAACTTCATATGGCTTTACATTGCCCTAAACTCAAACATCATACATCTCTTACCTATTGACGATATACCATGTACAAAGAAACAAATAATAAGGATAGTTTTCATTGCTCCTACCTATCTCATTATAACTGTCTGTTATCTTTATTTAAAAAGGTACATAATATAAACAAAATAAGAAAATTTTTCTGTGATATGTTCAACAACAATCCCTACAAATTGAACCTAATTGCTCATATAGAACATAGTGCTAGTGTATGTCCTAATAGCCAATATGTTGTTACTATTATAAATACATTTTCATATATGCTATATATTAATTAAAGACATTATTTATATGTAGTATTATTTATATAATGATATAGTTATCATTAAATTTTAAAGATAAAGTTTATGGAATAAATATATTTTGCAAAGAAAATTATAATTATAAGGTACCAATTACATCAAAGTATTATTCTTAAGTATTCTTGGTCAACGATGTGAGATTGACACATGTTGTGTTTCTTTCTAATAAAGAAAGCAGTTAATCTCATAAATTGAAGTATAAAGATACTTAAACAAGCATATAGATGCTTATTAATCAAACAAGTTCATTTAAATGACTCATTATGAGAATTGTCAAATAAAACATTATTTTTTTTAAGGAATTTCTCATGTGACAATCATGTAAGTGATCTTCAGACTTAAAATCACAAAGGTATTTCATATAGAAATTAGTATACTTTGATCTCACTTCTAGGTTGTTCTAATCAAGGATTGTTTGTGGGGGTAAAGTTAGGCATATCATGAACTATATAAAGATAATTGAGTACTAAAAAAAGGATTCGTCACCATGAATTGATCATAGATGAATGCTTTGTTTGTTCCCAACAAGTATTGATCCAAAAAATCCTTGCATAAGATGGAATGATCATTCATAAGCAATTATGATCTCATTCATGGAATTAATGACTATAGATTAGCCATTAATTTTATACTCTATATTTAATTAGAATATTAGTATGATAAAATGATTAAATTATACTAATAAACTGTGCATTGAAGTGATTAGTGAAACCATTTTGGTCATGATATGTAATTAGATGTCAATTTTAATTTATGATTATGAATTGATTAATTAAATAATTAATGATAAATTATAATAATTTAATTTATCTAATTTTTTGAAATTATAATTCATATTCATTGCCAACATATTAGAATTCAAATGAATTACACATATAAGGAAAGGAAAATTAAGGAAATATAAAATGAAAATTGTGTTAGACTTGTTTGAAAAATTTGAGAAGCTTATAGAACTAAATATATAATATTTAAAAATATAAGGGTTATAATGTAATTTATTAAAAATTGACATAAGACACTTAAAGAGGGTTTTAGAATTAGAATCTCTATAGATATTCTAAAAAATGGTCAAATACTGCATACTTAGCACACCAAGATTACTAGCCTTCTCCTTCTTCTCTTCCTAAAAGGATTTTAAGTTCTGAGAGTTGTTATTTTTCTTATTTGTGTGGATTATTGTTAGTGGTCAAATGCTTGGAAGATCATAATTTGTGACAACCCGCTAATAGGCCTAAAAAAGAAGAATAAAATTGGGAATTACTTTGATAATTATTTTGTCATTTAGGTTAGATTGTAATTATATTTAACAAGTAATTAATATGCTCTTAAGAATCAAAATTTTAAATCTCCCTTTTTGCCACATATTTACATGATAAATATCTCTACAATTCCTAATACATAGCAATTTAATTCAAAAATCTATTTATCCAACACCTAGATTATCCAACGAATTTCTAATGGATCCTACAATACCAATGTATATTTTCATAATTTTTTTTCTATATCTATGCTAATGAACAAAAATAAGAGAAAAAAATATCATCCAAGCAACTCAACACAACAAATAAGAAATTTGTGAATAGACACGAAAGAATTACCAATTAATTAGGCTGCCTATGAATTTGAGGATGGTTTTGTATTTTGGAGTGGCGGCAACAACGACGTCAGAGGAGAAGAGGGTTGTGACAAGATTTGAAAAGGGAGGTGACTTGGGAGTTTTATGGTTTGGACTTTGAAGAGGATGAGATTTGAGATTTGATGTGAACTAGATCACTTGTAACGAAGAGAGAGAGAAGATAGAGAGAGAGAATGGAGGCGTCACAAAGGTGAAGAAAAACTTCTAGCAAATCAGAGACAGCTGTTGAGTTCACCAAAACTAACGGAGGAGATGATATTGATGTAGCCGTGAGTTTTGGTGGTCACGGTAATGGTGCTATTGGTGGAAAAAATGGATGATTTCAAACTAGAGTATAATTTAACATGAAATAGTGAAAACGTCTCTTAAGCGTTTTCACATGAGTGATTTTTTCTTTAGAAATTGATTGCAAATTGTAAAGAAAAAAACGAAATCTAGCAACTTTTGCCAAACATGGTTTTTGTTTCTCGTGTGAAAATATAACAAAAATGAAAAAAAAAAAAAGCCAACCATACCAAATAAGGTCTTAGATCATGAACTTTTAAAATTCGACTAATTTGAGTCAATCAATAATCATTGTCATTGTTTCTCCATCAATGCTAATTTGTAGATAACATGCTAATTATCAATGAAAATTGTGTTCAGCAGTAAAATAGATTGTTCATTGATATGCCAAAGGTCATGAGTTTCGAGTCTTCGTCAAGCCATTTAGTGAGGTTGAATGTAAGTATTCAAAGTTTGTTCTTCTGGTAGAACGTAATCCTACTTAATAGGACAGCGAGTGCCACATTTACATTATCACACAAAATTTTTATTGTCACTTGGGTTGTTTTATATCAATCAAATAATTTTTTATATTTAAATAAATAAAGAGAAAATACTTTCAAAATTTTCTTATAATATTTTTATGAAAATTATTCTAACTATTATTAAACTTGAAATTTTTTATAATATTTTATTCACTTTTCTTTCGTTATAGCTCAAATTGATAAAATGTGAGAGTTTATAATTTTAATTAAAATATTTTTAAAAGCGAAAAACTTCAATTTACAACAAAATGTTGATATCGAAAAGTCGAAACTATTTCTTATTTATATCTATACATGCATATTAGTATTACCATAATTGAAAGAAAGTCAATGATTTTTAATATTTGTTTGAGACGAAAAAAACCTATGTGATGACTTTTTTTTTTAATTTTAGGATTTTCTTATCTTATTCCTTTATTCTAGAAGATTTTATGATTTATAGTATTTGATATTAACTTAATAGTTAGTTTGTAGTTTCTCTTAGTATTTTAATAAAATTAAAATTTTAATATTTATTTAATCATCTTTTTCACACTATAAAATCAAGTATATTTAGGTAGTATTATTATTTCTTTACCTTCTCTTAACCAAAATATTCAATTTTAGATACTAATTTTCTTATTGGAGTAATTTTTCTTTAGAATTAGTATTTATAATTAATTTATATGAATTTAATATTACATGGATGTAATGTTTCTTGGCCATTGTAGCGCTTGGATGTGTTTCCTTTTTAATGTCTTTTATACGTGGTTTCAGCCTCTTAAATTTATTATGCCATGTCTTAATTATTGGGAACTGGTGATTTGACTAATAATTACAAACACATACACACAATCACATACATAATTTAGAGTTAGTGTCACAATTATTTGTGGTTTATGGACCAAAATTTTCCAAATTCCAAAGGCTAAGAACATGTCTATTTTCTTTTTCTTCAAAAGTTGATTGGAGGGTTAGACATAAAATTAGATTATAAATGTTTTAAATTTTGTCAATTTGAATTATGTACTTTGATTTTGATCATTTTAAGTTAAAAACTTTTAAAATTCAGTTAATTTGGATTACATACTTTTATTTCAATTAATTTGGATTGCAAAATTTATGATTCAGCCAATTTTGGATCAATTGATAATTATTGTTATTATTCATCCATGAAATTAGAACGTGGGAGATGGAGTGACAATTTGGGTTGGCATGTAAACCTTTTTGTTGTCAATTTAGATTGTAAAATTATAAAAGTATTTTGATTTGACTTATACATTAGTATTGCTAAATGTGAGAAAAAAATAGGTGATTTATAGCAATCATTTAAGTAAAAAAAATGTCTATGTAGTGGCATTTATTTAATTTTAGAATTACTTTAGTATAGTTTGGTCGAATCCACTTACAAGTGAACAAGGTTGATTAGAGTAATAAAACTCGATGAATATTTCAAGTGTCGTGTTTATGAAGAACAAAAATTCAATTGTGATTTATAATATCACCTTGTCTCGACTACATTCAAATTTGCTTGTGATTGTTGTATTTGATTTGCTATTTTTGCTTAGTCCCTCCTTTTTTGACTTTTCCTCTAGGCCTAATGAGCCAGGTTGTTGGTGACTCTTGGTTCTAATTTGGCTGCTCGCGTGTGAACCAAATTTTTGGTTCTTTTACCTTGAAGTCAAATATGGAGTTTGCATGATTTTATGAAATAATTTGTTGAAAGGTAAAATGAGGTATACATAAAATGATTTTGATTGAGAACGTTGGTTTATGTGGATAAAGGGTGTATCTAAATACCTAGATTGATCAATTTTAGTCTATTTTAACCCCAAGAATTGGTCAAGTGGTACATATCACTCTGGATCATGAACAGGAAAATTAGCACCAATGAAATTGCAACTTGTGGGGTATGGAATTATAGAAGGACAACCCTGGATTGTGTTGCTTCGTGCACCTCATTTCTCCACCTTTTCACAATCTCCTGATTTTTCTATTCAATATAATCAAGAATTAGGACATTTTTTTTTAAAACTTTTGTTGGAGAATTAGGACTATTCAATATAACTTTTGTTTTTTAGTAACAATTTAAAAAATGCACTTGGAGAAAATATATCCCATTGACTAAAGCGATACTAGAAACTACATCACTCTTATCAAACATTTTTTCTTCAGCCATCATCATTCCATTTGGGTTAGAAGGGTCCCATTTCTCATCCGACAAAGCATAAGAATAGCGTTTGCACTGAACATCTCAGTTTTGCTATTCATGTCCATCACTGAGGAGCTTGTCAAAATAATAACCTATAATAGGAACAGAACCAAATAGTCATTTAGTACAAGCCCCCAAATAAAATAACAAACAACATAAATAAGTAAATACAAGTAAATTGAGACAAATCATGTAACCTCGTCTGCTAATGGAGATTACTCCTTTATCATCGAATAAGCCATCCTCCTGAAATCCACATCTCTCGATTTGAAAAACTTTATCATAGCAAACAAAGACTCTCATGGCTTCAATCTATGGAGAAATGAAAAATCAAATACACACAATTCGAGATGATCACAATTCTTTGGCAACACAAAATTTTGACTAAAAGTAGTACATATGATATGTGAGCAAATAAATTCAAATTTCAAACAGTTACAATTACGGTACAAAGATTCAAATAAGTATAGATCCTACGATTCTTCAAATCACTAGGAAAAAGTAAACCCTGACCATGGCGAATGTATGTCCTTGGTTCAGTAGATAGAGGACTCCAAGATAGCCTACCGCTAAAGTAGCACACAATATGTTATAAGTTAGTGGGCATTAAATGTTGAAGAAATATGTAAGTTGCAAATAGCAAATGCAGTAGTATAAAGCAAATACCTGTGACCATCTTCTAGAATCAAGTTGAGATCATTGAGATGTCTTACTAAAGAAAAACACCTTCTATGGACCTCAGGACTTTTAGTTTTCTAGACGTCATCAGGCATGTCATAATGGTATTCATGTGGGATTGATGTCAAGAATTTATATGACATTAAAGTTTGCAGTTTCGAGAAACTAAAGAGACGAACAATTGAATTCCCTTTTCAAGTGCCAAAGTGATATAGAATTTATACCACAATGGTTTTAATGTGATAAAATGATTTGGAAAATAAAGGGTTTATTCTCAAAATGAGCTAAAATAACAAGAGAGAGGTATCACTTGGCACCCCTATGTCATAAGCCAAATATATATATATAGCTAATCAATGTATTATTTAGCAAATTTATATTTATATTTATACCTATATTTATATGAAAAAAATATATTTTTGAAGTTGAGAAAATTTAATTATTTTTCTTTTTCATTTTATCAAGCTTGTTCATGTTGCAACATTTTCTTAATTTTAAAATTTTTTTAATAAATTCTTAATAATTAGTTTGTAGTCTTTCTTAGTATTTTAATAAAATTAGGCTTTTAACATCTATTTAGCCTTTTTTTCCCATCATAACTTTGAAATGCTAATAGTTCAGATTTCAAATAGTGCAATTTAAAAAAAAAAATCAAGTATGACTTTATCTAACCAATTAACTATTATAAAAAATTTTGCATAATGATATAAAAGGAATTTCCTAAGAGTAACAATCATAATTGAAAACTTATTTCATCACCTTAACTCAACCATGCTAATTTTGAAATAATAATATTCAACTAAAAAAAAAACCTTAATCAAGTAAAATATTATTTGATGCACTTCAAAAACAAGATTGATCTTAATGAAGGCTAACTCCCTTCCCAATTCAAGGGCATCATCAATATAGATGTTTTTTTATACCCATAAGGTCCCTGTTGAAGACATATACTTGCTTGAGTTTTAACCTTAGATGTAACTAGAAAGAGGAAGTAGGATAAGTGGTCATCTTATCTTTTCTCACGATGTGGATGGTTGAGATAGTGGTAAAAGGGAGTTGAAAGCTTAAATGTGCTTCTAAGGAATTAAAGAGATGAGATATGTATAGTTGAAAGAGCCCCCTCTTTTATGTCTCCTTTCATTGCAAGAATCGTAAAAGGTAAGCAATCGACATATATTACAAAACTACAATAGTACCACATGTTGTGAAAATCATTGCACATGTAGTGCATGTCATTTCTTTATAATTTGACTTTTTTCTTTTCTTTTTCTCACTTTTTTTTCCTTTTCTAACTTTTTTTTAATCTTTTCTTTTCCTTTCAATCTTTTCTTTCTTTCTTTTTTCTTCTTCTTTTTATTTTATTTTATTTTTATAAAATGATTGCTAGTTCTAATCACGGAGGAGATTGACTTGTGCCCTCAATCATATCAATCGTTCATGCAAGGCCTGAGTTCAAGCTCTATTTGATTAATCATTGATTGGCATATAGGTAGTGTTGTTGCTCATGGATCTTGTCCACTTATTATCATCATTGGGTTAGATTAAAAAGATGGAAAAAGTTTCCCTATGTGCTTTATAAGAAGGGAAGCTTGCTTTACTTCTCCTTGGCAAAAAGTTTTCCTTCAAGTGAAAATACACATATGTGTCAAATTGTTTCTTAGTTCAAAAACCTCAAATAGTATGAAATGAAACCTTAATGATCAAAACATGTAGTCCATCAAGTCATGGCCATGCTAATGCTACATGAAATGGTTTTAAAGGATGAGCGTAATAAGTATAATGAAACCAGGATTAGTAGTAATATTTGAAAGGAAATCAATGTTGTTAAGGTCAATAATAGTGATGATGGCAATGATGGGCTACTTCCTATGCTATAAATAATTGATGATGGGTTAACAACAGTTCTTAATCTCAATAAGATTGTCATTTTATTGGTTTTGTCGTCATCTTATGGCACAATCCACCTCTGACACATGGTAACCATAATAATCTAAATTTTTGACTTAGCCAATGACATGGCTAAATTTGCTAGTGTATTAGCTTGTGAGTTTTTTTCCTGAGGGATATATTCTAAGATGACACCTTCAAATTCATTTATCAATTGTTGTGCATTTTGATAGTATGACATCATCAATCCCAAGAGCTAATTAATAATAAATTGTGAATCTTCAAAGACTTGTAGTATAGAAAACTTCATTTAAAGGCTAATGAATATTGTTTGGTATTCAATAGCATTATTTAAGCATAACTCATCGAGGATGAATGCATAGAGCAATGCTTGCCGTTAAGGGGTGATAAAGACTACACAAGCACATGCATCATCACATCATACAATACCATCAAAGTTCATTATCCATAATGGTAATGTGTCAATATAAAAGACTTCTTCATCCAAAAGGTCATTTGTAAACTCTCAATCAAATGAGACAGGATGAATTGCAAGAAATTTTACAAGAGCTTATTCTTTAACCTCTTTCTATAGTAAGTAAATAATGTCATAACTTTGTATTAAAACCACACACTTAGCAAGTTATCCAGATAGGACTGCTTTATACAAGGTTTACTTTATAGGATTGGCTTTAATGACAAGAAAAATTGTATGATTTTAAATATAGTGCTTCAACTTATTAATGGTGAAGAAGAGCACCAAACATGCCTTTTTAATAGGAAAGTAGTTCAACTCTAGACCATTCAACATCTTGCTTAGGTAGTATCAAGTTACCTCCTTTCTTTGCTTATTTTTTTGTTCTTGCAAAACTTCTAAGGATCTATCTTGTGCATTAACATAAAGGATTAAAAGCTTTCCTTGAATTAAAGCATCCAAGACTAATGGATCTAAAAGGTACTTTTTCATGCCTCAGAAAGCTTGGTTGTGTGCTTCATCACACAGAAAATTAAGTTCCTTTTTCATCAATTGATTGAAAAATTGTCATTGTGTTGCTAGATGGGAGATGAAACATGGGATGTAGGCCAATTTTCCTTGTAGACTTTGTAACTTATATAGGTTTTTAGACTTAAGTATCTTTTAATTTGCCTCAATCTTTGACTGATCAACCTTGATGCCATATGATGCATAACGAAGTAAAGAAACTTTCTTAATGTGACTTTAAAGGTATACTTTAATGGATCCATCTTGAGTTGGTATTTTTAGAGTTTGTCAAACACTACTTTGTAGCCTTAAAGTGGTCCTTATGCTTTTTTCTACTTAGCATAAGTTTCTCGATGTAGCATTATGTGATTTTATGAAACATGTCATCAAAGATATTTTCCATGACATACTGATATTTGGTAACGATGTCCTTTAACTTGAATGAGCAAATTTTATAGTAGTTAGTGTATGATCTTCAATGTGCAAAATGTTATGAGTTCCTCATCTTTAGTACCATCTTAATTTGATTGTAGTTAAAAGAGCCATTTATGAAGGATAATACTTCATGGCTGATTAGTGGATTAATCGTGATCTTTATTATAGATAATGGAAATTCATCATTTAAGCAAGCTTAAGTGAGATTTATAAAGTCAACACAAACTTAAAGGTATTCACTCTTCTTCCTAATAGACTATTTTTGTGATCCATGTTGGGTAAGTAACTTTTTAAATGAATTTAACATTGATTTGTTTGTTGATTTTGCCCTCAATTTGAGGGATAAGTTCTAGTTAAAATTGTCATAAAGATTATTTGATTTGACAAATGCCTTTTTTCACAGTTAAATAATGTATTATGATTTTGAAGTCAATTTCTTACTTTATTAAAGTTTAGTACAAATATGTCTTCTTATGTTATATGCATGGCACTAATGAAGGTAGGTCAACAGTCATTTTAAGAGTTAAGGTTAACTTCTTCTAGTTTAACTATGAGGGCTTGGCTATTATCCTCTGGTGCCAGAAAAGCCTCATTTGCTTTATTATTTGATGAGTTAGACTTGAACTTCTCACTTATTATGATATGACATTAAGACTAAGTTTCCCTTTCTTCACTTGATAGGAATAATTTTAATTTGGGCCCTTCATTATAAGAAAATACTGAACTATAGGATGTTGCCAAAAGGGACTCTTTCTCTTTGTTGGTCATTGTGATTGTGATGGCATGAGTCAATTGATCAACTCTAACTCTTCATGGTAATTTTCATAAATGGCTTCTATTGATAACCTAGTATAAGTCTAGACTTGCAAGATTGGGTAGTGGCACCATTGGTACATTTTATTGGAAGGGTTCCAATTGTGTTTGGACTCATAAAGTCATATTTTTTTAACCAAGAGTTTGTGTGTGTTAGGATTAAACCTTTCATTAGCTATTTTCTTTGGAAGCAAGTCATGTTTGACTACCACCACAAGTAACCTAACAAAGCTTTTCAATGGTTTATAACTTAAAATTGGATTGATTTTTGGTAATGATAAGAAATGTATTGCCTTTAAAACATGAACATCTTTTAATCTATGTTCACCATTCTACTCCATTTGTTTAAGATTAGTACAATGAGAGAAAGGACGTTGCTTTTCTTGATGCTATGATTTTGACACATAACATAGGATTATAGTAGGATTTGAACATAAGGTGATTGATCTCCTTTACTTGTGAGAGGACTTTAGCAATTAGTCGTAGCTTTAAATTAATAGGCATTTAAGCAAAGACACTAAGGGAATATTTCGTGGACTCACTCTTTATTAAGATGCCACTAGTCAAAAAGGTCTTTAAAAGGATGACTTTAGGATTATTTGAATCTATATAGAATATTACATCTACTAAGTGTGAGTTAAACTCAATGAATGACTTTAAGTTAACATTAACCTTTCACACACCATTCTTGTCATAATTATAGCACTAATGCAAAATTGAGAGCATGATTCCATTTTCATGGATCCAAGGATCACATGAAATAAAGTTTTAGAAGTGAGGTCACTAATAATGAGATCTAGGTGAATCACATCAATTACTTATTGTCCTCCTTGATTAAAGTAATGTAACATCAAATTACTTTTTGATAATTTGTCAATATTGATCTGAGCTTTTTGACACTAACACTAAAAATAATGTTGACTATTAAATTGTCATCAATAAGAATATGATCAATCCTTTTCTCCTTCACATACCCCAACACATAGAGAACCATATTGTGAGATTTGATTCCTAATAAAAGATCCTTGTTTGAGAATGTGATGGCAAAATAACATATTTCATGAATTTTGTCTATCTAACCATATGCTAAACTAAGATCATCTAGAGGAAGAGATTCTATTGAGCTGGAAGAGCCATGTAGACTTGATTTTGTAAGGTTTTTGAAAATTGCAACACTGAGTGCAGTTGAAAATTAGCAAGGAGACTTTAAGGAGTCCTCAATACCTTTCCTATGACAGTCTCATCATTGTTATGTTATTTCTCCTTTCTTTAAGCAATATATTCTGACTCAAGTTTGCTTTTGTTGATGGACATTATGTTAACAAAAATACTTTGTGTTAGAGAAAAGAAGTCTCGAGAGAAGAAATCCATTAAGATGATAAGAGAACTTCACATTCCATTACATCTCTGCTATTCGTGCTTGGATTTCTTCTAACTAGCCTTTTGGGAGCCTTCTTCCTTGATTAAGAGGTATAAGGCCTCCTTGTGCGTTGCTTTTTCCTTTATGGAGGTGTCATCATCCGTGGTCTAGATAATTAGCATGACCTTTAAGGGGTTACCAAGGTCTAATTTCCTTGACTTCTTTATGGGTAGTTAGGTCTTTAGGTGGACATAGGAGGACTTGACTTTTCTACCTCCCCTTGTATTTCTTAATTTTGCTCATGAACATTGACCCTCTATCATCAATTTCATTCTTAGATTTTGATGAACATTCTTAGATTTCGATGAAGAGGCCTAAATTTTGAGCTCATTGGTCAAGGCTTCGTAAAGAGTTGAATATCTGGGTCACCACACCTAGGCATTCTAAGATAGGCATTAACTTTTATGATGTCTTGGTCTACTATGAATTAAACATAAACCACCCCTTCTGGAAGTTTAGGTCTTATCTCTTAGGCCTTAAGGGGTAATTGGTCTTACTAACGTGGCCATTAGTGTTGCTCTCTATATGTTATGAAGGCCCAACTATTATTTTTGGTACGACAGTGCATGCTAGTAGTTTTTATTTCGTCTGTAAGGAATGGGATGAGCATAGGCCTAAAGGTTCTAAATTGGACAAACTGAATAATTTCTTATGGCATAGCATTAGAACATATTGGACTTGATGAGACAATAGTAAGATGATTTTATTTTGACTTTTGAGTTTTACAATCAACTACTTCCAAACCAAGTATTTTTTAGTCAGATGACAAATTGTGCAGTGGTACTTGGGCTCTTGGAGTTTTAAGAGCTTAGCCTTTAGGAGTAGGTGGAGAATGTCGAGGAAATCAGATTCAAGGAATGAATACTACCTCTGTTCTGGCTCCCGTAACGTCACATTGTTCTTTCGGCTAACCTGATTAAGCTACAGTGTTTGTCCTTGCTTTGGGTCTGACCTTCTTGGGTGAGGCATTGATTGCCATTACCTCCTTGCTTTTACCTGGCGTGTAGGACTTCTTGACTTCCTTTCATGTCCGAGTGCTAGTCTAGGTGGAGAGGAACTATTCCCTTAAAGGTTTGCGTGCTTATTTTTATGTCATAGGCCTAGGTCGCAGGCTCCCTCCTTGAAGGTTCGGAGTTCAATGTCTTGTAGGATGTAAAGCAACTCCCAGTGCATTCTTGAATGCACATCTCTACTGTAGAGGTATTAATTCGGTGATCCTTATAATTTAGATTGGGCACACGCCACATCTTGATTTATTCAACAACATGCTCGTCTTTACTCCATTTGGTGTTAGCTCCATCATGCTTAATATGTGGCAAGGCTAGAGAAATCATCGCACTAAAATTGCCCCCAACCATCAATTGACTCTAACACTAAGTATACGAAGCCGGTGAAGGCATTCTCTCTAAGTGAGCGGACGAATTGTTTGACCAAGAGGTTGCTATAAAATTCAACATTGTTACAGGTTTCAATTAAAGTAGCTGACATGTTGCTTCAAGTAGCCAAGCCCATCGAATTATTGGAACTTGGTCGGTTACTAGCCCAAAGGTATGTTGAGCTGCTAAGCTTGTCTTGTGTATGGTCTAGCGTACGTTTGTGAGCTTTTAATAGGCTCACTCTGTCGTAGGCAAATTGTGTTTGTTATCATGTCCTGTAGTTATTGGACAGACAAGAAGGCGACAAGGGTTGAGGATAATCTGTGTTGGCTCGCCTTGATATTTGTCAATTATAAAGATGTTGAGTCGAGTTGTTTTTCGAGTTAAATCAAGAGGATTTCGTCACTCCTCACTAGTATTGGGATCAGCTTGTACTAACACTTTTTTTTTTTTTTATAAATTTTTAAGATAGACTGTTTATTGGTCTTTCTCTTCCAAAATCTTAGTCAACAAGGTAATTTTATTTTTTAACTCAATAATTTCAACAAATGTTGTATTTGTCGTCATGATTGCAACAATGTTGGTGTCGATGGATGGCTCTCTATAGAAGACTTGGATGAAGCATTCTTCTACATCCTCCCTCCTTAACTTAGCAGAGTAAGCAACTCTTATTAATGAGGAACCATTAGGTGTTCTCTTTTCATTTTATTGTGTCTTTGTTAGTAAAAATATGAACTTATTTTGTGATTTAACTATGGGAAGGTTGTTTGTGCTTTGGCTATAGGCAATTCCTAGTGAACTCACCATTGCAGGAAAGACTACGATTGGCAGAAAGAAATATGTGAGATTAAAGAGAGAAAATGGCTAGTGGAGAAGAGGAAGAATGGTCACTTAGGGGTGTAAGAAGAGAGAGAATCAGACTGAACTGAGTTAGTTATGGTGGACCATCTTTAGGTCCCACAAAAGCAGTACGTCAATATTTCACGAATTGGAATTCCACATTGACACAAACCTTATTTGAACAAATTGGAAGTAATAGATCCACTTTGATAAAGTAAAATAGTTAATGGTTTGCTAGTGAATTTATTTCTCTCTCTCTCTCTCTCTCTTTTCTTTTTCTTGGTCTAAAGGGAAAGTTATATAGCCCATACATACATGCATACACATATACAGAGAGAGGGAGGGGTTGGAAAAGATAAAATTCAAACTTCTGACTTCTCCCTTGACACAAAATTCATAGATCAACTACTCTAAGCAAGTGGTCTTTTGTTGTTGTTGTTGTTGTTGTTGCTGCTAAATGTGCAAAGATGCCCAGGATGTTAAGCAGCCTATTAGAAAACATTGACCGAATTTGGTCTCACCCTTCCCACGAGGCCTAATGAGATTGAGGCTTTCAAATAAAGTGCAAGAACCAAGTTGTTGGGATAAAATGTTCATAAATGGGTTCTATGACTAATCCAAAAATATAAGGAATATTGAAAATAACTATTCCAAATTCATAATAAGCAGCCAATATTTTACAATGCAATCATTCATCCAATAGAATTCAAAATCATCCTCACCCTTCCTCAGCATAAAAAAAAAAAAGTAAAAATAAAATTAAAATTAAAAAAACAAATTTGGACCTTGAGGGGTACAATTCAGATGAATAAGGCCAATCTAGGAACTTCGCCTTAAAGGATTCACTCAAAAAGGATTCAGTTGCTATTGACGAGTAAACTACAGCGACAATACTCCAACCGAAAGAAAGGAACGAATCTCTTGTGGAACAACATAAAGATTATAAAATTGAAATAAAAATTTTAATGTCTTCGATTATGATCAGCACAAAAATCAGGGATATTGATTAGTTATTTTTCCAAGGAGACTTTTCCCTCTATGGACTTTATAGGCAATATTTCCATATGATTGTTGGACGATTGTTCGCACAACAGTGTCTTACAGTTGAACTCCGGAGCTCCAAAACGTCAATTTCAGCCTGTAATTCTAGAGCAATTATTAGATTCTCTAATTGAAATTTAAGCATTTCACTTGAATTCCAACAATCTTCGTCACTACCCTCATTTCACTCTTGATTTCCTTCAAACAACATGCGTTTAACTGGGCCTTTTTCTTTCACGAACTTAAAGCTTGGATTCTCCCGAAGTCAGACATGCATCCAAAAAGCTCCCCACTGCACTCAAAGTGGCACATAGAAAATCTTCTAGTGTGCAGTTACGATTTGGTCATCCTAAAACGATAAGGAAGTTGAAAAACAGAGGTTTTGAACCAATTACTCTTAATTTCCATTTGATATATCATCTAAATGTATATGATGAAATCCTTCCTGTATCACTCTGGTTAGGAAAAAAGGACAAAAAAAAAAACTCAAACACATGTATGTAAGTATCTCGATGTTCTACTCTGGGAATAATAAACACGTACACACGCACATTGTTAATATTCAACTTTAAGAAAAAGCATGCCAACGATAAGTCTTCTTGGCTGCTAAGAAAGAAAAGTACGCACCGCAATAAAAGTAAGGGGAAAATTAGAATGGAAATGAAAGAGAGGGAAGGAAATCACTTGTCCCACGTGGTCAACCGTTTCATGCCTAATTCCATTTTTCCCCATTACTTTTCAGTCGTCAATGCTTTTCGTTTTCTTTCGCAAGGGCTTCATCTCATTTGATGGGAAAAAGATAATTGTCTTCACTTCATGTTTCCAACTCATATTTCCACCAACCAACCTCGTTGAATTTTAGTTGTAGATTTTATATGCAAGCATATTATTCATGCGCCAAATTTAATTAGTTGTATCTAAATAATCTTTAACTAGCTACTCAACCACGCTACACACAAATTTCAATTCAATTTTAATTAATTTATTAGAAAATCAATGTGCAAACATGACAAATTTCACCATTATGTTGATGTATATAGGAAAATAATTTGTCACCCGACAAACATGATTTAAGGTGAAGAATTTCTCTCTTTTTCAATCTAGCAACATAAAAGGCCATCATCATGTCCATGTGTGTATTGATAATTTATATGCATCACGAATTGCATCAAATAAAGGCCTAATTTTGAATCTTAGTGCTCCATAATAAACTCTCCGTCTCTGTGAATGAAAACATAAGACGTATAAGATGCAAATCAAAACTAATTCATTAACCAAATAGTATCTTCTTCGATCATCCAAATCAAATCAATTGAACCAAATATCTGTGAACTTCAAGTACAATAGTTGAATTATACTTTTCCATTAACAACTAAAAAGGCTGAAAAAAAAAAAAACAGAAGCGAATGAGATCACTTTTCTCTTCATTTAGCCATTAAAGAGTCAAAATGAATAAATGTACACTTGTGCTTATAGAAGAAATTATAAACAGTGAGTACCTTAGCGGACAACGGTTAAACAGAAAAACGATATGTTGATATGTATGGAGCTCACCAAACAACCTGGCCTAGACAAGACAGGAATCTTCTCAGCAACATTTTCCTCTCATCTTCCTAAAAATTCCGGATTACCTGGAAAGACCCTTCAACGGAAAAAACAGGGATTCTTCTTGATGAGCCATTGTTGCTTCAATTGCATCTATAAATTGGAATTTTAGCTAAAAATAAAAGCAAATACGAAAGATTTGGTTGAGATAAAATCTAAAGCCAAGTTTATGTACCTTATGAGACTGATAAACCACAAACAATAAATTGCTTCTGGGCAAATGATAGGTTACTGCACTAATTTTCACGAGTGGAATTACAATTAAAAAAAAAAAAAAAGGTGAAAGTTAGTGATACAAGGTTGAGGCAAAATGAGGTAAAAATGAAAGGAAAGTATGTCACGCGGCACTTTGACGTTATGGACGTAGTATATATAAAAATAACATATGCCGACGTTTAGGCGGCACTAGAGTACAACCATGTGCGGCTAAAATGACATTATTCGAAAAATTAAACCCATCACGATTATTTCAATGGTCAACCAGTGTAGCCTTTCGATAATCAATGCCCTTGTAGCACAATAGTCTGAACTACCAAATTAAAAACATGTTCGTTCCAAGACGGTGCTTTTTTTTTTTTATATTTAGTCCAATAAAAGACTTATTAGACAGTGAGTTGTATAAGAAAAATAATTTTTTTTATTATTTTCATAAATCATATACTCACTTCTCAAGATTACAATAAGAGAATGCCCTTTAAAAGCCTTCTAGGATACTGTTTTAATTTATTAATTTAGTATGTAATAACTTTTGACCTTCATTTTGTCAAAAAAAAAAAAAAAAAGTACCTTGGTAAATTTGATTTTTCAAAAAGTCGTCATGATTTGTTTTTCCATTTCAACTCTCGTCCCCCGTTTTCTTTTCGTGGATAAGTAATAACTGACGTATTTGATCATTGGGAAAGCATAGTTTTTGCAAAGCAAACAGAGGAACGCGATCACACCTGCCAATTGCAGGGATGTTCGTAAATTGGATTGGACAGTTTAAGGAATGTTATGTATCTAAACTGTTAATGTGATTTTTCTAAGATTCAATCCGCAATCAATCCATTAACTGCTCCAAAGTATCTAAAATGAAATGATAATTGCGGATTGGTTGTGGGCGGTTTGAAGTGATTTCAAGTGTATAGGGGTTATTATTTGTTACTATAATATGTCATGTCTTTTCTGCGAATACTATTACAATATTCTTATAAAACACTAGAACAAAGATAATATCTTATTACATTATCAGTCGATGACTTGATTGATTCAATACAAATATATATATATAACTAATGGCTTTAGAAATATGGAATTTTAGTACAGGTTACTGCATATTTTATTCACCGATTAAGTTGATCACACGGTCTATTGAGTCCATCAATGTAGTAATTTTGACAATGAATGACAGGGCTCATCTTAACATCATCTCTTGCTCTCTTGATGAGTTCATTTTAGAGTTGTTTCAGGTTCCAAGTCCTAAGCAGCCGATTGTGGTGATCAACAACTGGGTAACTAATGCACGATCTTCTATGGTTGACACTATTACGGGGGATTGAATCAGTTTTTAGCAGTTTGCCAATTCCTTTAATTTGCCTCCATAGCAGTTTTCGTGAGAAATGGAGTCGGCAGAGATCTCTGCGGGTCTCATGCCACTCCTCCTCCTCCTCCTACTGCAGTGACCAACTCGTTGGCTTGTTCGCCCAGAACCATAGGCATCAGGTTCGGTTTTTGATTTTTCTTTTTTATTTCTTCTTTATGGAGTAACCTACTATGTCATTAAAAGGTACCTTTTTGCAAAATTTTAAAAATTTCTATTCCATTAATACAAGAATTTGACATACAATTGACACAGATAGAACAACTTTATTTCTTAGATACATAATTTTTTTTTTCTTGGATGTGCTTATTTAATTGATAGTTGCACATTTTATATTCAATAATTTCCACATTGTTTCAACAAAAAATGCACAAACGTGTTCATACTTATATTCGTGATCATAAGGTTAATTTCATAGTTTAGTAATTATTTGAATTCATTGATTATATATTTATAATAATGAAATGCGCGATGACAACGATTGAATACATATTGTTATGCTACTCGTGTGTTATCCTATTAAAAAATCATGCGTCGACATAATTGTCTTTAACTTTTAATTAGTGTTGATTTTTTTTTTCCGTTAAAGTATTTAATAAAATTTGATGTATATTTTAGACATGCAAAAGTAGTTAGTTTTATGCAACATCCACAAATTCTGCTCTTCCAATGGATTTAGCGTAAGGGGGCCTAGTCCATTAAGTGATGTGAAGGCGTAATTCTCTCTAACAAAATTGTGGGATATCACATGTGTGTTTTTATTATTATTATTTTTTTAAATTTTTAATTTTTTTCAAAAAATAAAAAAAGATATATATTATAAATAAGATGTCCCAAGACGCAAAATGGTGCATTAAGGGTGGTCCCTACTATATGGGTCGTAATTGCAACATCGAAAAGACAATGAACGGCAACCATGTGTAATATGACTGGTCTTCATCCTTCGAAAGGTGGGTGAAAGTAAAGTGAAAGAAAGAACAAATAGAAAGGACCAACTTTGAATTTTCTATTGGTGCTAAGGGACATAAAATAGAAGAAAAGACAGAGGAAGACCATAATCTATTGGTAGTGTTTTTTAATTTTCTCATGAACCATTAAAGTTAATTTGTACCTACAAAGAACTATAAATAACCCGGAAAAATGGACTTTCGCAGTAGGCAACCACACACAAAAGGAAACCAGGCCTTTGATCCTTGAGAGAGAGAGAGAGAGAGAGAGAGAGAGTGTGTGTGTGTGTGTGCGTGCGAGAGAGACTCTAAGACTGCGGCTCTGAGAGCCTCTCTCCCTTTCTGCCTTTGTCAAAATCAGCATAGATGTCAAAATTCATAGCACTAATTGGATTTTAGATTCTATTTTGCAGGTCTCCTAATCTTGCATGTGTCACGTGAGGTACGTCGAAACTCTCACGGGTCAACGCCGAAGCAAGCAAGCAAGCGAAGCAACCATCTAGCATATCATTTTTGTCAAAAGTCAAAAAGATGGTGAGGCCAAAGATCTACATTTTCGGTGACTCCATCACTGAATTCTCCTTTGCCGATGGCGGCTGGGGTGCTGCTCTCACCAACAAGCTCCGTCGCACGGTAGTTATGACTTGGTTACAATTTCTCATCGTTTTTCTTCCGAGCATGCAGTACTATGCATATGTATTGGGTTGATTGATCCCTTGCCTTCCTTCCAGGCGGATGTGGTACTAAGAGGGTATATTGGATATAACACTAGGTGGACTCGAATGGTGCTGGAGAAGATTTTTCCGCCGTTGGAAGGCAATGGAGATGGCGGCGCGCCGGTATTGGCTGTCACGGTGTTCTTTGGAGCTAATGATGCCAGCCTTCCCGATAGATACTCTGCCTTCCAGCATGTCCCTCTCCAAGAATACCAGGAAAATCTCCACTTTATTGTCTCATTTTTCAAGGTACACATACGGCATACTAATATATATATATATATATCCTCTAGTTGGCATAGGAAAAAAAAAAAGAAAAGAAAAGAAATTTATTTTAGATATGAAATGAACATAAAATAAAATAAAAGGAGTTGATTATAATTATTAATTATAATAAATTACTCTATATTTTGTATTTATTTTATATTTCACCCTTTAATTAAATGAAGAAATGTTTTGGTTATGGTTAGGTTCTAGGCTTCTAGCCCCATCACCTCTGATGACCGCTCTATGTATAATGTGGAATATGGAATATAATCTGCTAACTTATTTGTTGGGAAGTGAGACATGAGATTAAAATTTAGATCAACTCATTTCAAATATATAAAACATAATTTTTCTAAGAACGTGCTTGTCAAGTCTGCGGTTGTGCATAAATGATGTCACATCACATAACAACAAAAGAAATAAAACAAGAAAGTACATCTTTTAAAAAGTCTACTTACCAGAAAATTCGAAGATGGGGTATTCAAGTTGGAGAAACTCCTATAGTCCGATTTGTAACATATCGTACCATAATGACGTGAGAGATTGCTTTGATTGTGGACTGTGGATCCTCTTCACGAAGGAGGAGAGCCGTCGTGAGTGATGGTGCCAATAAGAAAGTGTTGTGTTCTGGGTGGCCGTGTCCCAGTTTGACTGGAGCGACATGAAAATTCACCTTTCGTTAAATTATGTATTCTGTGTGTCTAGATCTATCAAAATTTTAAAGGCATACAGTTAAAATCCATCACCATTAGAGAACCCAAATTAGTCAGTCATTGAGATTGCAAGCTAACATATTCTCGTTCACTTTGATGCCCCAGAAGCGTTGGCCAAATGCCATCATTCTGCTGGTGACTCCCCCTCCAATTGATGAAGATGCGCGGATCCGGTATGCTTTATGTTGTTAGAATGAAGGACACTATTTTTGTGTGGATCTTAGTCATTCCTCGGTCCCCATTTGCAAGTATTGAGATGAGAAAAGAAAATTTAATTAAAATTTGCAGGCATCCCTATCTTGAGAATCCAACGTGCCTAGCCGAGAGGACCAATGAAGCTGCTGGTGTTTATGCCAAGGCCTGCATTGGTGTTGCTGAAGAACGTGGATGCCCGGTACTGGATCTCTGGACCAAAATACAGCAGTTGCCTCACTGGCAAAACTCTTGTCTCAGGTATCTCAGCTTTTTTCGTATGCTTGTCCACTATGCTTCACCGTGCGTTTGGTATAGCTTAGTTTTCAGGGGTTAAAAGTTACATTTGCAAAATTTTAACTATTTTACTTTCCGATGAACCTAAAAGAAAAAAAAAAAAACTCTATTTAGTTTTCTAATTAAAACCCACAAAAAATTTGATCAATAGTGAAAATTTTAGCCCCCCTAAAATGGTTAAAAAAATTAAATTAATCGGAAATGATGTAAATACTTTTGAACGACAAAAGAGGTTACGACAGCAAAACAGATAAAGAAAGAGGAAGAAAAGAATAGAGAAAATAAAGAGATGTACAAAATAAGAAAAATATGAGGCTTATTAATTGTTTTATATTTAAACATTTCTTTCACATTCTATAAAATGCAGTGATGGTAAGATTTTACAATTTTAGGTTTTATAAATTTTCAAAGGCAACTAAAAGCAGGAATTTTTTTTTTTTTAAAAATTGTTCTATATTTGACACTACAGCGATGGCTTGCACCTATCGGTGGAGGGAAACCGGGTTCTGTTTGAGGAAGTGGTCATGAAGCTGAAGGAGGAGGGTTTAAACTTAGACACACTGCCAGCTGATGTTCCAGTTTTACCCTACGATATGGACTTCAATAACCCACTGGAAGCATTTCGGAATATATAAGGCTGTACCAAATAAATTGCAGGGTTGACTGGCCTATCTATATATATATATCTTATGTTTATGCAGAGACCTAACGTTGATAGCCCTGCATCCAGCTTTTGTCTCTCTCTCCTAGCATACAAATCTTTTGCAGAGAAAATAATTTTAATTAAGCATTCTCATGGTTAGTCGGACCCTTTTTAATGTTTGGACACGTTCTAATCATACAATGAAATAATTTCTAATTCACAATTGAGTTCTCCTTATGTTTTCAATTCCATATCATTATACCTCTTCAATTTGTTACTATACCTGATGAGAGAAGGGGGTAGCACATTATGAATAACCCAAAAAATTTTTACTATTTACTTGAATATGTGAGGATAAATTATGTAAATGAATATATCAATTTTTACCTAAAAAACTCTTCTAAATCAAAAAAAGGAAAAATTAAGAGATACTTTATGCTAAAAATCAACTTTATTATAATTAAATGAGTATAATAGAAGTATATAATTTTAATTATATCAAACAAATTGAATAAATTCAATTTAGATTAAATAAGAAACTAATAAATTGAGTAAAATAAGTCAACTACGTTTTGTTAATTACAACATAACAACTAGACCTTAAGATAATAATCCAACTAATTAAAATGAATTCCCAAGTGTCTTTTATCAGTTGTCTAAATTTCAAATCAATTGGATCATGAATTAATATTTATCCACATGATTTACCAACTTTGTTATAGATGAGAACAAAATGTTACCAAAATTAAAAAGTCTCAGTTCTAATAGAAAACCTGTCCTTACAGATTACAAAAACACAATTTGACCATTCACAAAAAAGATATACGTGTTTTCCAACTATTAACTAAAACTTAACTTGATTAGATCACAAACAATCCTTCGATTACACAATTGATCAAAACTGCATGTAGAAAATCATATAGAGTATAAACCTACAAAAACTAAAGAGAAGTAGGACTTATTGTGTTTAAAACACAATCTCCATCATTTAAAATTAAGAATCAAATGTCTTATATGAACTATTCAAGTTTCAACTTGATCAGACACTAATTTCCAATCTAGATGTAAGAGGAAAGAACATTACTCTTCTTTTCACTCTTGTTTAGTGGTCTCCTTTTCTCTCTCTACTGGTTGATTAAGTTTTTTAGCAAAAAAGGAGTATTTATATCTATGTTAATTACTTTGGGTTATGACCCCAAAATAAAATAAAATAAAATAAAATAAAATAAAAAAACCTTGAGCTATATATCCACACAATAAGAGACCAATTAGCCTAACAATTCTCCTTTTCTCGACTATGTCTAGATATTGGTCATCCTGACTAATGAACAACATAACTCAAATTTCCATCTTGACAATACCTTTGTCATTATATTAGCAACTTTATCATTTGTATGAATCTTTTCAAGTGCCAATTGGTTAGAATCAAGGACATCATGTATCTAATGATACCATACATCAATATGTTTTGATTTAGTATGAAAAGTTGAATTCTTATCAAGATGAATGACACTCTGGCTATCACAGTACAACACATAATTTGATTATTCAAACCCAAGTTTCTTCATAAACTTTTTCATCCATATCAACTCTTTAGACATTTTAGTTATTGTAATAAACTCTACCTCTATAATGGATAATGCAATACATTTTTGCAATCGCGATTTCTAACTCACTGCTTCCCTTGCAAGAGTAATCATATAAGGTGAAGTAAACTTTTAGAGTCAATGTTACTTGTCATATCTGAATCTAGTAAAAATAGACTCATCACTCCTAAAACAAAGTCTCAAATTAGTAGAGTTTCACAAATATCTCATTATCCACTTCATTGTATTCCAATGCTTTTTATTAGGATTTGAAGGAACTAACTAACTATGCTAATTATATGAGTTATATCAAGCTTTTTACGCACCATTGTATACATTAAATTGCCCATAAATAATGCAAATGCAAAAGGAACTCTTTGCATCTTTTTATTCTTTTTCTTTATAGAAAGATATTGGTTAATGGATAATTTAAAGTGTGTAGCAAAAGGGGTGCTCATCACTTTAACCTTATCCATGTTAAAACTCTGAAACACCTTATTAATGTACTGTTTTTAGGACATATATAACCTTTTCTTTTTCTTATCTTGAGTGATTGATATGCCGAGGATCTTCTTTATTGGTCCCAAGTCCTTTGCCAGTCCTTTATGGCAAAGGACTTGTTTAACTCTTACTTCAACTTGTCAATTCTAGAAGCATCATGACCAATAATAAGCATATATCAACATAAAGCAGTAAAATGATGAAATTATCATCAGTGAATCTCTGAATAAAAGCAAAATGACTAGAAATAATCTTTTTATAGCCTTGCTCCCCCGTAATAGACTTAAACTTTTTATACTATTGTCTCAAAACTTATTTCCAGCCATACAAACTTTTCTTTAACTTGCACACATAATTCTCTTTTCCTTTCACCTTAAAACCTTGTGGTTGCTCCATATAAATTTCTTCTTCCAAGTCATTATAGAGAAAAGTTGTTTTCACATCCATCTGCTCGATTGCTAAGTCCTAGCTTGTAGCCAAACTCAATATAACTCGAATGGAAAACATTTTTACCACCTATGAGAAGATCTCTTTAAAGTTGATGCCTTGTTTTTAACTAAATCCCTTGACAACCAATCTAGTTTTATATCATGGACATGAAGTATTTTCTTCTTACTTTATTTTGTAAATCTATTAATTCTTTAAAGCCCTATTACCTTTAGGTAGTTTTACTAACTCATAAGTAGAGTTTTCTTATAAGGATTTTATCTTATCTGTCATGACATATATCTAGTGTTGTTTGTGCTCACTTTTAACTACTTTTTTATAACACTTAAGTTCTCCCCCATCAGTTAACATCATAAACTCATTAAGAGAGTATCAAGTAGAAGGCATTAGAATTCTATTAAACCTCCGTGGTTGAGATAAACATGAAGGTGTGTTTGGATGATCCTCTATGAGAGTATCAATATCACATGCACCTTACATATTATGATCCTATTAAACATTCTCATCATGTTCTTGAACATTACCATGAACATTAACAATATCATTTAGAGATATCTAAGGAAGTAGAACAATATCAGTAGGATTATTATTAACTTGAGGAGTTAACTTCTCAATATCTTCAATGTTTTAATCCTTAATAAACACAACATCTTTACTCCTTACAAGTGTTTTCTCAACCAGATCATATAAATGGTACCTGAAGTCATCTTCACCATAACTAAGAAAGTTACGCTATCGAGTCTTCATATCTAACTTTCCTCTTTTATCTTTTAGGACATGAACAAAAGCCTTACGATAAAAGACTTGTAAATGGTCATAAAAGACTTCCTTACCTAACCAAACTCTATCCGGAACATCACTTTGTAGTGGAACACTAGGAGACAAATTAATTACATGTGTCACTGTTTTCAAGGTTTTACCTAAAAAAGATCTAGGCAATTTTGCATTTGAAAGAAGACATCTGACTCTCTCAATCAACGTTTTATTCATTCTTTCTACTAAACCATTTGACTGTGGTGTCTTAGGAGGTATCATTTAATGTTTGATCTCATACTTTCTATAATACTCGTCAAATGAACCACTATACTTACCACTATTATTAGTGTCAACATATTTCAACTTCTTATTAGTCTATTTCTCAACCAAGGTATGAAATTGTTTAAATACATCAAAGACTTGATCTTTAGTCTTCAAATCATAAACCTGAAGCTTCCTTGACTGATCATCAATAAAAGTCACAAAATAAAGAGCATTACTAAGTAAGCATACTTTCAAAGGACCACACACATCAAAATGCACTAATTCAAGCAACTCTGATTTCCTTAAAGGTAAGTGATTCTTAAATGTAACACTACTTTGTTTCCTAACAAAATAGTGAGGACACTTCTTTAAAACTGCACTCTTTATATCTTTAAGTTAGTTCTTTCTTGCCAAACAATTTATCTCCTTTTCACCTATGTGACTAAGCTACTTATGCCATAATTCAATGAAATTATCATTCTCTATTGCATTTACAATATCTTTGAAGATAACTGTTTGCATAAGATATAAAGTGGAGTATTTCCTACCTTATACCATAACTAGGGAGTCTCTGGTAAACTTCCACTGACCATCACCAAAGGTACTATAAAAACCTTCATTGTCTAGCTTTCCTGTTGAAATCAAATTCAAATGAATATTAGGAACATGCCTAACATCCTTTAATGTTAATTGTACTTCATTGTTGGTTTTTAAGCAAATATCACCAATGCTAATGACCTTTGTTAAATTATTATTACCTATTTTCAAAACTCCAAAATCACCAAAAGTATATGTTGTGAACAATTTCATTCTTGAAGTAACATGAAGAGAAACACCACTATCTATGACCCAATTAGTCTCATAAGATGTTAGATTAATCACATCCTCATCACAAATAATGATAAGGTAACTAGTACTAAAAGTGGATGCAGTAGCAACACGATTATCACAAGAATCCTCACATTCTTTTTCTTGTGCTTATCACTATCATCTTTATTCTCTCTTTTATACTTGTAGCGCTTTTTTTTTTTTTTTAATAAGACCCATTTTCCCACAATAATGACATTAGACATTCTTGTACTTAGATCTTAATTTGCTCTAGCCTTTACTTCTACTTTTTTTTATCATTTCCTTTTTCTTGACTTCTCTTCGTATTTTTAATAATTAAAACCTCTAATTTGGATGATGATGAACCTTAAGATTTTCTTTTAACCTCCTCATGTAACACACCACTAGAGGTAAAATTAGCAAGTGAGATTCAAAAAGTCTCCCAAGAATCAAGTAAGTTAACATGTAATTATAACCTAAGAACCACATTATCAAAATTAATGCCTATACTTGACAGCTGATCAATAAGACCTTAAAACTCATTCAAGTAGTCAATAATTGAACTCCCTTCAATATATTTTAACTGCATCATTTTTTTTTGAAGCAAACAAAGTCTTAAGTTTGCTCGATAAAGTTCATGTATGTGTCTTATTGCAAGTGTGATTATAAACATTATCATCAACAAATTGCCATATAAAATCACAAATTTGTTCATACTTAAATTCTTATTCTTCATCAATCTTAGACTTAGGTTTTGTAGTAACAAAGACTGGCAAATGCAATTTCTTTACAAATAGGAGATTCTTTATTTTACTCTTTTATTTATGATAATTTGTGTCATTCAAACAAACCAATTTATTCACATTTAACTTCATTGTTCAAAAGAGTCAAATACACCAACCTGACTTTGATACCATTTGGATGGGAGAAGGGGATAACATAGTATGAATAACTTAGAAAACTTTTCCTACTTGCTTGAACCTATAAGGAGATGATTGAATAACAAAAATGACAATCCAAATAAATCACACAAAAGAACATAACAATTTTTATGTGGAAAACCCCTCTAAATCAAAAAGGGAAAAACCCACAAGACACTCTATGCCAAAGGTCAACTCCACTATAATCAAATGAGTACAATAAAGGTACACCATCTCAATTACATCAAACAAATTGAAAAAAATCAATTTGGATTAAATGAGAGACTAATGAGTTGAGTTAGACAAGCCAACCGCATTCTATCAACTACAACTTAACAACTAGATCACAAGGCAATAATCCAACTATTCAAAATGAACTTCTAGATGTCTCCTACCAAACATCCAAATTTTAGTATAATCAGACTATGGATCAATATTCATCCACATGGTTTACCAACTTTATTATAGATAAGAGAATAAAATGTTACCAGAATTAAGAGGCCTCAACTATCTAACTATCCATAAAGAAGATATATGTGTCCTCTAACTACTAACCAAAGATCAGCTTGATCGGACAATAAACAATTCTCTGATTACACGATTGATTAAAACTATACGTAGAAAATCACCCAAAGTATGAATTTATGAAAATTGAAGAGAAGTAGGAATTACTATACTCAAAACATAATCTCCACCTTTCAAATTAAGAACCAAATGTCCTCTATCAACTATCTAAATTTCAACTTGATCAGATACTAATTTCCCTTCTAAATGTAAGAGGAAAGAACACTACCATTTTTTCACTCCCTTTCTGTAGCCTTATTTTCTCTCTCTACCAGCTAATTTGGTTTTTCAATTAAAAAAGAGTATTTATACCTATTTTAATTATTTTGAATTGTGACCCACAAAAATAAAATAAAATAAAATAAAAAACAAGGAACTAATAAGCCTAACAATATAGATGTGAATACCCTGATGTAAAATAAACAAGACTAAAGTTACATCATACTATCTTGATCATTTATTATATATTTGTAATAGTTTAATATATAATTATGATTAATAATAAAAATTTAAAATATATAATTAATAATTATAATAATATTATTTTATTCATATTTTAGTGCATCAAGAGTTCTTTATAAATTTTAATAATTTTAAGTAAAAATGATTTTCTTTCTACATCATTTTTCAAGTCAAATAATAAAAATATAAATTAATATACAAATACATTTTGAATTTTTTGAATCTTCACAAATTTAGAACAATTTTTTATAACAAATATCTTGCCTCTCATAAAATATTTTTATCAAAAATCTAGTACACCATTAACAAAGCCAACATATTTCATTAGTTTGCCAACATTACATGCTTATATGTGAAAGAATTAAGCTAGGTGACTTTTAGTTTAATTTTTTTTTTAAAAAGTCAATCAAAAATAAAAAAAATACAAGAACTATAAAAAAGAAATCTCTCCCCCCCCACTTTTTCTCTCCCTAACAAAATTGAAAAAATGTGGATTAATTGAAAATAACATCAAGATTTCATTGCAAAATGGCTTAGCAACTATCCTCTATCAGCAATTGCACTTACTGGTTCTTATTAAGGAAGTAATTATTTGCAATAATCTAACTATTGTAAAGATGACTAAGAGGATAGCAGATTGGCTACACTTGCCTTTTAATCCCCCTAAAAAGATCTCAACTTTGTTAGTTCTTGACTTAATAAGGGTGAAATGGCCCTATGTGATTGTTAGTTATTTTGCTTTGTTGTTCTATTATGAATTTCATGTTTCACACCTTAAATAAAAATTGAAAAAAAAAGAAAGATTTTAATTTGACTATTAAATTGACTCACATACTAAAGATAAAGAAAGAGTTGGTTACAAATTCTATTTAAAAAAAAAAAATCAAAGAGTGGGAACCAATGGCTTCTCAAGCAGCCAATTTCCACTTTCAATTAATTTCTTTTTTAATAATTAAGAAGAATCAAATTAAGATTTGTGTTTTATTTTTTATTTTAAATTTTTACCTTAAATTTACTAAATTATCCCTATCTCAAGGCCTTTACAATTTAGCACTTATTTGAATTTTTCTTATGTCTTATTTTCCAAAGCTGTCTCATTATAGAGATTGAATTTTGCAAAAAATTTCAAAGTTCTCCCATTAGAATGATCTGAACCCTTTATATTTAAAGACATAAAATTGCAAAACTATGTTTTATGGAAAAGTGTCCAAACATCAAAGCTAACCTTTTGTTTGTTTAGCCTTTAAACTTCACTCACAGTTACTAATTTAAAATTTGATCGAGACAGCCCTTAGCCTTGTAAACTTAATATGAGTTTCTTGCGCTAACTTGTTTTTGGTATAAAATTAGCAAAAATCCTTTTTATTTTGAGTATGTGTTGCTTAACTTTCAAAATTGTGTAAAATGGTGCACATTTGTTTGGATTACAACCAACTATGAACACTATCTTACACTTCTCAAAGTTGCATGATAAGTGTAAGATGTGTAGGAAGTTAAGACATGCAAAAATTACCTATCTATTCAAGTCCTCTAATTAAAATAACTTAGAGCTTGATTGATAATTGATTGCCCTAAAATCTACCATAAGTATATGGGATGTTCAAGAAGTAAAGTGGACACAAGTCTAAATATCAATCCTATAAAAAGGAAATTCAAGTACCAAATTATGTAAATTCCCTATATTAGCTAGATAAATCGATTATAGAGAGAGTTATCAAATTATAGAATTAAAAACTAATTATTAAATATAAACTAAAAACTAATAAACAAGAGTTCTAGTACTTAGATTTCATCAACTAAATACCAATAACATATTCAATATTTGGTTGTTAGGATTAAAACTTATTAAAAACAATAATTAAACTATCTAAGGTATATGATGATCTATTTCAAGATTTAATAATTATAGTCATATTAATTATATATCTACTTTCATGATTACAAAAATTAATATAGGTTCATTAAGACTTGTGGAATCTTTAACAATGATCACAAATATATGTATTTATTTTTAAAATTATACAATTAAGGTTTAATGATTTTACAAATTAGTATTAAATTTTCATTTTTGCTCAATTGTTTAATATCTTAAACATACAAATAATGACTAGTTACTCATATGAATAAAAATAAAAAATATCAAATTGAATTAATTAAGAACATTTAAATAACTAAAATATTAATTTGTTAATAGAATTTAGTAACTATATCTTTACCCTATAATTAAAAATCTAACCAGTTATGTTTATTAAAACAAATGAATAAATAACTAAACATTCACAAAAAAATCTTGAAATAAATCAATAAATAATGATGAGGAAGAAAAGAAATTAGGAAGGCTTGTAGCCTTTAAGTATTGTATATTCTTCCCTTATTTTTACTACTTTTAGGTCCTCTACTTGCTATTTTATCCTCTCCTTGCCTACCACTTGAAACCCCCTTTCTCATTGTAATGTTTTTCCTTTAATATATATATTTGTCAAAATCCTAGATTGACTAAAAGTATGCCATATAAAATTAGTTTCAATTTCTATCTTTTAAGACTTCTAATTTGATACTAATTAATGTTCATATTTATACCACTAACTTCCAACCAATTTTTGAATATCAAAATAGTTGAATTTCAAGTTAAACTCTTCATAACTCTTTTTAATATTATTAAGTTAATATATACAGAATCTTTAATTATGATATATATATCTTACTATTTATTATTATTATTATTATTATTTTGTTTGAGTAGAATCTTATGATTCTATGATAATTTCTATGTTCTTATCCTTAAAAACCTAAATTGGTCCTAAATAAGATATCAATTTGGCAAGATTCATTGCTACCTTATGGTGATTTCTTGGTTTTACTTACATATTGGATTAGTTGTAGTTTCAACATTATTTATACTATCATTGGTCGTTTGATTTGGATATAGAATCAAAATTTCTCCAAAAAAAATTGTTTATATCTCTAAACTAAACAAAATAGAAATTACATAATTTAAATCATTTATGTTAGCATTGCATTTTATGATATCATACATTATAAAAATTTATTGATTAATTATGATTTATCAAACTTTAGGAATTTAAGCTATGTTTTCTTATATTTTAAGTAGGGTTTGTCACTCTAATATTAAGTTAGAATTTTCTTTTTTCAAAAATATTTATATCAATGATGTGTAAATAAAAAGTTACTGAGGTTCCCAATAAATGAACTCTTACACACATTGAGGTCTTGGGAAACAAAAATATTTATATAAATGATGAGTAGCTTTATCTTTGTTTTTCCCCTTTTCTTCCTATAAGACTTTCTACAACATGAAAACATGACTCCAAGTCACAATGGAGTAATTTTTAGCATTTCATAAAGACTAATGAAATTATTTTAAATTTAATAAGAGTAACAAAATATATAAAAAATTTATTAAGCTAAACTAATCATTTCAATTTAGTTACTTATAGTCTTTTGAAATTACAAATCATAATCCAACTAATCAAAGCGATTTTTCAATAGTAGGTTAATCTTTGATTGGATCAGTTTGATGGTTCCTACAAGATAGAAAAAGGTTATTGGGCACTAGGCTAATGCCTAATGTTAGCACTCTAATATTTAAATGTATAAAGGGCTCTTGAAGAAGATAAGAGAGTAATTTGGAAAATAAGAGCAGAGAAAAATTATTTGAGACCTTAAGAACTAAGGGTATTTATAGGTCTTTTGATAAGTTTCCATTAAACTAAGGACATAAAATGTATCCAAAAAGCATGTGTTTGGAGTACTTGTGGTGGACAACTTACTTGTAAGTATGCTTGTATGGGTGGTAATGTCTGACTAATATTACTTGTCTTGTTGTAACTAATGGAAGTATGTTATACTTGGAATATAATATAATGGTGTCTCAACTTATAGGCTGATATCATAAAAGGTGATTGGTTTTAGACTTAGAAATGAGTCTTAGGCTCATGTCAATGGGTCTATATCAACAATATTTTTCAATTTGTATTAATTAGTTTGATCCAATAATTTGATTTTTTTTTTTGAAAAAAAAAATTCTATAAACATCTTGATTTATGCTCACCTCTACAAACATAGATGGCAAAGGTCGATGAGGCCTTTATCACTTGACCTTTAATGTCCATAACTCTCATAAGTTTTAATCATTTTTTTGGAATTGGCCTATTCTTAGCCCCAAAAAGAAAAAAAGGTAAAGATGTTATTAAACCATATAAGTATTTACTAAATCCATTGGTTTTATTTCAAATTCCAAATTGAAAAGGAAAAAAATTGAAAAACTAGGTCTAAGCATAAAGGCTACTACAAAACTTGTTAGCTTCATTTCTAGGTCTAAAGTGGTCCACATTGGTTTTTTGTTTTTAGTCCCTAGGCCCAAAATAAGTATAAAACCCATTAACTTGGTAGCTCGATCAAAGTAGTAGAGCTTGCCTTGTATAATCATACAAAGCAAAATAAAATGCAAACAAAAATCAAGAATTACCTATGTACATTTAGTGGTTTTGAATTTGTGTTCACTTCCTTATGTTTTAATATCTTTTAATCCATGTCTATTTTTTTGTTTGAGTATTATAACATTAAATGAACTTTTTTTGTTATCTACTACTAAGTGGTAGTTAAGTTGGCTTGTCCACATTAATCTTAAAAATCTAAAATTCACCATAAATAGAAAAAAAAAATAAAAATCTCAAAAAATAATTGAAAAAATTGTTAAGAATCCAAAATTTTTGAAAAAAAATCTAGAAATTAAAGAAATGCAAAAAGATGAAAATCTTTTTAAAAATTTTCAAAAAAGCCAAAATTCAAATAAGTCTAAAAGTTTTCAAAATAAAAAATTCTAAAAAATTGGAAATTCTAAAATAATCAAAAGCTTTCAAATAAAATACAAAATTTTATTAGAAAAATATGAAAAGGTCCAAAAAAGCCAAAATTCATCTCTTTATCTCTCCATCTCTCTCTCCTCTATCCTGTCTCACTCTTTTGAAAATTCAAACACCCTATGATAGAGATAGATTAAGGGTCTTGCATTTAGGGATTATAAATGCCAAAAGAAACAAAAATCGAAGAGAGATTGCAAAAGCAAGAGGTGAAGAGAGGGGAGCGAGAAAGAAAGGAACTTTTGAATTGGTTTTGCAAATTTTAGATTTTTTGTAATTTTCATTTTTCCTTGAAAATTTTGGTTTTTTTTCTTGGGAATTTTTTTGCATTGTTCTAAAAAATTTTGGATTTTATTGGATATGTCTGCATTTTTTAGAATAGGCATTTTTTAAGAATTTTTTCTTTCGACAAGTTAAGAGAAATAAAATGTAAGAGTTTTTTCCTTTCATTCTTTTAAAAACTAAAAAACTTATCACTCCTAATTCCTTTCTTTTTAGGAGTATGACGTTCACATGCTTTTTAATTCCTTAGGTTTATATCCCTTTGAATATTGAGTTTAGGGTTTGTGTGATTGAAATCTAACTTATCTTTCTTGGGGATTGTTTGATTCCTTACATTTATTACGTCCTTAAGCCACATCTTTTGGGATTCACATTAGTTGGTATCAGTGCTAAGTTCTAAATTAGGTCCGATCAATTAACTTTTCAATTTGCTGCTTTGTAATTTATTTATTTCCATTAAGTTTGTCTATTAGCCGCATTACCATTCAAATACATTAATCTGTTTATTTGTAATCTTTCTTACTTCGCTCGTTTGTTTAAGCGTATAACTATCAAAACTTGTTATTTTTAATTGTATGTGTTGTCTTTAAATATTCTATTGTTATTTTGTGTTTAACAATAAAAAAAAATTTTAAAAAATATCAAATTCAAGTTATTGATAAAAGTTAAGCAAGTTGGTCAAATTGACAATAATAATAATATAGTTTTGTTTCTCAACTCCAATTCTATCATCTATTTTATTGTTATATCATCTAATTTTATCATCTAGGTTTAACTCCTTATTTTGATTTATGTGAGTATAGTTTATTAAATTCATTTACCTTAATATCCTTTTTTGTTTTTTGTTTTGACTCCTTGTTTTCCAAATAGTTCAATTCTATCTCATTTACCTTATTCTGTTCAAAATTAATATCTTAGTTTAGCTTATTTAGTTCTTTAAAGAGCTAAAAAGAGAAATTTAAGTGGTAAAAGGTGGGAGTGCAAGTTCATATTAAGAAAAAGTCATAAAAAGTGTAAAGTACATATGAGTGTGACACCTTTTTTGAGTGAAATATGTGGGAGTATTTTATGAGATATCTTAATCATTTTGTGTAGTAATACTATGACTTCTAAAAATAAAGGTGTAGCTTATAAGGGAGTTAGTGGTGTATCCTTCATGATCAAAACTATGCAATAACAATTTAAGCATATGAATACTAGATTTAATGATATGAGAGAGAGAGAGAGGATAGAGGAGCAAGGTAATACAATAACAAAGTTGCAAAAGAGGCATAGGGACTATGAGGTTCCTAATACAAGAAGGCAAGTAAGATGAGGTTATGACCATAAAAATGATGCAAAAGATGATGAATTTGATGATTGAGCTATTGTGGTTAAAATTGCTAACAATAAAAAAGATCACAGAGATTTTAAGAGGTTAGACACTTATAATCGTGATTTAGATAGTATTAAAATAACAATTCCTTTATTCTAAGGTAAGAATGATCCTAATGTAAGAATGGTGGATATCATATCCCTTGAACTTCCTATCCACAAACATTTACTAGCATTTATTACATGGCTAGTTCTAATGTATTGCCCTTCCTTAGGAGCCTTTTACATTCATAGTATTGTCCTTCTTTAGGAGGTGTCTACGTTTAATGTATTGCCTATCCCTTGTATAAAAGACTGTGACATTCTCCTCCACCTATTTAGGCGACGCCCTCATCGCTTCTTTAGCATGGAGGTGTCAATCTCTTTCTTTAATTGCCAAAGAGTTTCAGCAAGTTCCTAACTAACTTCACTTTTTGGAAGACCCTTCCATCGGATAAAGTATTCACGCCTCAGCATACAATACCGTTTTTGTATGACCCAATCTGCCACTATGGATTCAACTTCTTGGTTATATGAAGTTTTTGCTCCAAGTGGTGCTCGTTGTGACTCCCTTTGATCTGGATCTCCCTTGTCTATATGGTAAGGTTTAAGCATACTCACATGAAAAACTGGATGTACTTTTGGTGGTAGCTCTAGCTTGTATGTGACCTTCCCAACCCATTGTATCACTCAAAATGGCCCTTCATAGTGATGAATTAGCCCTTCATGCACATCCTTGTACCAAAGAATGATATGCAGTTTGGTTAGCACCAAGTCCTCGACTTGGAACTCCACATGTCATTGCTTTTTGTCGGCCCACTTCTTTATATGTTTAGAGGCTTTATGTAGACATGTCTTTGCCAAGTTCGCTTATTCTTGCCAATCCTTGGCAAACTTATATGTAGGTGGGATATTTCCTTAATAGCTTGATGCAACTGCACTTGGAGTTTGTGGTTTTTTGCCATTCATAATCTCGAATGGACTCTGGTCAGTAGACTCACTTCGCTGCAAGTTGTAGGAGAATTGGGCTACGTCGATCAACTTTGCCCAATTTGTTTGTGTTATACTCACATAGTGCTAAAGATAAATCTCCAAGAGTGTATTGACCCGCTCGGTTTAACCATCAGTTTAGGGTGTAGGCTTGTAAAGAGATTTAACTCCAACCTCAGCAGCTTGAACAATTTAGACTAGAAATGCCTTATGAATCAAGGGTCACGATCGCTCATGATCGTTTGTAGGACTCCCTAGTACTTGACCATATGCTTTATGAATAACTTGGCTACCTCCTTGGTTGGGCAATCCTTTGTTGCTGGTACAAATGTTGCATACTTGGAGAATCTATCCACCATAACCATAAGAGTTTGATATCTTTCAGACTTAGGCAAGTTTATTATAAAGTCCATAGAAACACTCTCTCATGGAAGAGTTGGGATAGGAAATGGCTCTAGCAATCCTAAGGATGAATGTTGTTTAAGTTTGTCTTGTTGGCAAACAAGACAAGTCTTTACATAGGCTTTAATGTCATCCCGTATTTAAGGTTAGTAGTATTGATCTTTGACAAGGGCCAAGGTACGGTGGACCCTTGGATGACTTGCCTACTTCAAATCATGGCACTCGTGCAACACTTCTTTCCTTAACTTCCTTTGGAGTGGCACATATAGTTGTCACCCTTTTATGTATAAAAGATCGTCCTCACACTAAAATCGTCGGGTCTTGCCCTCTTGCGTATATCCTATTCAATTTAAGCTCCTATCCGACTTTGTCACTTTCGTCGATGGCTCGTATTCAACAATGGCTCGAATCTTTGCCACCTCCATATGTACTTGTTCTCCCTCAATAATGTGCTCCAAAAATGGCACTTCCTTTTGGGCAAAGGCACATTTCTCATACTTGACATATAAGTCATTCTTGCGCAAGACTTGGAAAACCTATCTAAGGTGCTCGATGTGCTCCTCGAGCATTTGGTTGTACACCACAATATCGTCAAGGTAAACCACTTCAAACCAATCTAGGAACGAGTGTAATACCTTATTTATAAGAGTGTAGAATGTGGCCGGAGCATTGGTTAGACTAAATGGCATGATAAGGAACTTGCCCATCCCTAGGTGTAAAGGATTGTGACATATGTTGGTCATATTCTATTACGAAGGTCGTGATAGTTCGACAAGTGAGTTATGCATAATGGTTTTAAGAATTGATATTCCTTTATAATGAATGAAAAACCCATAATTCTTATACCATTAACACCTTAACAAGTTTATAAGGATTAGTGAATAGAAAAAAAAGATTGAAAAAAGAGAGATAACTGAAACAAAAAAGAGAGGAGAAAAAGTGAGGACACAAGAGATAGAGAAGAAAAAAGAAAGTTTCTATACTAAAGAAAGTGATGTTAAAAGAGCATTTTATGTCAAATAGTCTATAATTGTACTTTTGTACAAAGAGGTTTATTTTAACACTAGTAGGTTTGACCTATCTTTGCCTATTGTTATTATTTCTCTTTTGCAAGATTTTGAAAATGTATTCTTTGAGGATATTCCAAGCGAATTACCGCATAACAATGAAATTGAGCATCAAATTGATTTTATCCCTATTGCATCGATTCTAAACCAGCTAACATATATAAGTAATTTTAAGGAAATAGAGGAGTTTCAAAGACAAGTTAAGGAGTTTATATCAAAAGGATATGAGACTTAAAGGATGTACTATTAAGCGATCAACAAAATCACTATGAAGTATCATCACCCCATGTTTAGGTTAAATGATATGTTAGATGAATTATATAGTTCATGTGTCTTTTCTAAAATTGATTTGAAAAGTCACTAGAATAGGATGATAGAGAGAGATGAGTGAAAACAACTTTTAAAACTAAATATAGTTTATATAAATAACTTGTTATATCATTTGGTCTCATTAATGCACCCAGTACTTTTATACAATTGATGAATTATATTTTACATACATTCATTGGTAAATTTGTAATTATGTATTTTAATAATATTTTGGTCTATAGTAAAAATTTAGAAGGCTATCTTGATCATTTATATTTTATTTTAATTATTTTATATTATGAGAAATTGTATGCTAATTTTAAAAAATGTTCCTTTTGTACTAACTAAATCATATTTCTTGATTATATTATGGGTGCTAGAGGTATTGAAGTTGATAAGGAAAAAGTTAAGGCAATTTATGGTTGGCTTACACCTAGGTTAGTGAGTGATATGCATAGTTATCATGGTTAGTTTTTATAGATGCTTTGTTAAATATTTTAGCACCATTGTTGTACTACTAACTGAATTTATTAAAAAGAACAAGGGTTTTAAGTGAGGTAGTGATCAAGACAAGACTTTTAATTATATTAAGGAAAAATTAAGTTTTACACCCTTACTTCCTTTACTTGACTTTGCAAAAACTTTTGAGATTAAGTGTGATACTTCAAGTATTGGAATTGGAGCTGTTTTAATACATGGAAGACATCCAATTACCTATTTTAGTGAAAAGTTAAGTAGAGCAAGTTGTAATTATTCTACTTATGATAAAAAGATGCATATATTGGTATAAGTTTTAAAGACATGACAACATTACCTTTGGTCTAAGAAGCTTGTCATCCATACTAACAATAAATCCTTAAAACACTTAAAAGGACAAGGAAAGTTGAACAAAAGACACATTAAGTGGGTTGAATTCATTAAGAATTTTCCCTACATTATCAAATATAAATAAGGTAAGGAAAATATAATAACTGATGTATTATCTTACCAGTATATCTTTATCTTTACACTTATTGCAAAATTACTAGGATTGGAATATATTAAAGATTTATATATAAAAGATCCTAATTGTGTTAATATGTATGGAGTATGTGAGAAGTCAACTTTTAAGAAATTTTATAAGTATAAGGGTTTATTATTTAAGGAAAATCATTGATGCGTGCCAATGAGTTCTTTGAGGGAGTTAGTTATGAGAGAATCTCATAAAGTTAGTCTAATAGGTCATTTCAAAGTTAAAGAAACCTTAAATGTCTTAGCTAAACATTTTTTTTAGCCACACATGAAATGAGATGTTGAAAGGGTATATGCGAAATGCAAAACATGCAAATAGGATAAATTTAGAATTTTACCCCATTACTTGTACACCTTTTACCCATACTTAGCCATCCTTGATTTATCTATGAACTTCGTATTAGGGTTGTTGCGGTAAAAAAAGGGTAGGGATTTTTTTATTTGTCATTATTGTTGATAATTTTTCAAAGATAACATACTTCATCTTATGTCATAAAATTTACGATGCAAACAATATGGCTAAATTATTTTTTGGAGAAGTAGTATGTTTACATGACATGCCTCGAAGTATTATTTTAAATTGGGATACAAAGTTCTTAAACTACTTTTAGAAGACTTTATGGGGTAAGTTAGGTACTATTCTTATAAGACTTTATGGGGTAAGTTAGGTACTATTCCTAGAAGACTTTATAGGGTAAGTTAGGTACTATTTCTAGAAGACTTTATGGGGTAAGTTAGGTAGACTGAGGTGACTAATCAAATTATTTTTACTTTATTGTGTGCTATTATTCGAATGTATTTGAAAATATAGGAAGAGTATTTACCACATATTGAGTTTGCAGAAAATAGGAGTGTTTATTCTTCTACTAGTTACTCTTTATTTGAAATTGTATATGGTTTTAATCATTTAACTTCTTTGGATTTAGTGCTTATATTTGCCTGAGAAGGTGCAACAATATTTTGTAAAATGAACTAAGCAATATGCATCCCATGTCAACAAAAGTGAAAGAAGATGCTATTTGAACTTAATGATTGGGTTTATGTGCATATACACAAGGAACGATTCTTAGTTTAAAAGCATTCAAAGTTATAGCCTAAAGGAGATTGTTTATTTCAAGTAGTAGTATGGATTAATGATAATACTTATAACTTGGACCTTTCTAGCAAGTATAATTTGATTGCAATATTTAATATTTTAGCTTTTCTCCTTTTGATGTAGGTGATTATTCGAGAACATATCCTTTTAAGGAAAGGGGGAATGATGAGAAATTTGAAGATAATTCATGGAAGGCTTCAAAGAATGCAAGAGATCTATTGTATATTCCAAAAAGTCCAATAATACAAACTAAAACCAAAAAGATGAAAGAAGTACTAATTGGGCTAATTGAAGACATTTGAGCCAATCAAACTACAAATGGTGCGAATTCAAGTTTGAAAGAGAGTTAAGAACTTTTTAATATGATTGGAGTGGTAATATAACACAAAACTAGAGCCAAAAGTTGAAAGAAGTATTAAAAAGGCTAATTAAAGATATTTGGGCCAATCAAGCTATAAATGGTATGAATTTAAGTTTGAAAGAGAGTTAAGACCTTTTTAACATGATTTGAGCTAAAAAGATGAAAGAAGTACTAAATGAGTTAATTGAAATATTTGGGTCAATCAAGTTACGAATGACGTGAATTCAAATTCGAAAGATGGTGGTATTTGAACTTAATGATTGGGTTTAGGTGTATATATACAAGGAACATTTTTCAACTCATAGGCGTTCAAAGTTATAGTGTAAAAGAGATAGTTAATTTCAAGTAGTAGCATGAATTAATGACTATACTTATAAGTTAAACCTTCCTAGTGAGTATAATGTGAGTGCAAATATTTCTGATCTTTCTTCTTTTAATGTAGGTGAGTATTCGAGGACGAATTCTTTTAAGGAGAGGGAAAATGATGGGGAATTTAAAGATAATGCATGGAAGGTTTCAAAAGATGTAAAAAATCTATTACATATTCCAAAAGATCCAATAACACAAATTAGAGATAAAAGATGAAAAAAGTACTAAATGAGCTAATTGAAAACATTTGATCCAATCAAATTACAAATGGTGCAAATTCAAGTTTGTAAGATACTTAAGGTGAGTGTTTAATGAGTCAAAGTAAATTAATAGTATTCAATCCTAAATAAAAATTTTTCTTAAATAAGTGTTTGTTATAAAAATGGAAGTTGTTTGAATAAAAATTTATCCTAGATAGGAGTTCGTTCTAAATAGAAATTTATGTCTCTCTTAGGGTTAATATTTTAGTTTATAAATAGATATCTCCTTTTAAATTATAAAATCAGACAATTTAAGAGAAATAAAAAATAAAAATTGTTTCTTCTGATTTTTTTAAAAATTAAAGAACTTATCAAAAAATAACTCTTATTATAATATTCAATCCGACTTATTATTACTAATTCCCTTCTTTTTTTAAGTGTGACATTTGTATTTTTCTTAAATATCCTATATTCATATTCCTTTAAATATTGAATTTGAGATTTTTGTAATTGAAATCTAATTTAATTTTTCTGGGTATTATTTGATTTATTGCATGTATTATGTCCTTAAACCACGTTTTTGGTGTTCACATCATAAATATTTTTTCCTTGAAATAAAGGATGAAATGTATGATAGAATGAGGTCTCTTAAAAATGCAACCAATCACCAAGAGTCATCCATATGGCAGATTCATGAACCTTTACATGTATGGAATGAGTTTCTGCCAGCTTATATGCGAGGTGTTTGTGAGACTTTGAATCAAATGGGAAATGTCTTGGACTTTTAGGTCCATTATTTCCTGAGCTTCTAGACAAAGATATCATGGATTGGTGGTGCAATTGTTTTGTGGTGTAAGCTGTTTCATTGCTTTCTTTATTTAGGGAATTTTCTGCTGAGAACTCTCGTTAGAGTATGGCACTGTCCCCCAATCCTCCAAACTCTTTTCTGCATCTTTCTTTCATCCACGAATCATAGGTTAAAAGTGGTAGTCCATCCCACAAATAAACCACCTCCTCTGAACGATTTGAGCGATAAAAGGCTTTGCAATAACACTGTTCTTATAACAGAAACAAGGGTTGCGGAATCATTCTATACAACCTGCATGGTGCCCAAACAGTTTCTATTAAGCAACAACACTGTTCTTATAACAGAAGCAAGGGCTGAAACTTGACTACTACACGTTTGATTTACCTTGTGATCAATACACTAGTTTCTTTTGATATGTTGATTTGCCTTCTCTTTTTCTTTAAGTGCTGTTACACTGGCGATGGGACAATAAGTTCGTCACAAAAAGAGCTTCTTCAACTAATCTGCTATTCGGCCACCTTCCCAGGCTTCCTCAGCAAGTAGAAAAGACCAGGAGTAACATCGAACGTGTGACAACAGTAGGATAAATTGATTATAACAACTGTTAACTGAATTGGATTACAAGGAATATATATAAATATATGGCAAAATGATTGTATATAACATACAAAGTGTTTTATACCACACTGGGAACATTTTATACAACATATTAAATACTTTATGCATAGTATAAAAATATTTTGAATTTATTTGTCTCTATGAGATTGAGAATTTTCCTTATATATATATATATATATATAGATATATATAGATCACACATTAGGTATAGAAAGAGGCATGTAATGTGTAAATGGAATTCCATTATTGCTAATCAAGCCTTTTATCTCCTATTCTCTCTTAAATTCATATTCTATAATTCTTATTCTTCTCTCCATATGCTTTCATTGTATCTTTCGATTATGTTCTAAACTGATTCTCCACTAAGCTTTCAGTTTCCTGAGTTAATCTCCATAGACTAAACAAAGCCACCATGAATCAATCAAGGAAAAACCAAAACTTTGCCTCCTTTGAAAACAGACTTCCTGTAGCTAAATCCTTTCAAAAAGCATAATTGAGACACATGCTAACACACAAAATTAGACTTTCGACGACAAAACCAAAAAAATTAAAAAAGTAGCAGAAAGAAATGGAGTCGAAGTAAATCTAGAAAGTTCAAACGCAACAACATGAAAACAAACTTGTGAACCCCCTAAATAGAAAAGAATTGGTGTACAGCATGAAGAATCGAGGCTAGAGGAGCTAGGATCGTGACCTAAAATCACTTTTTATATGTCTCCTTAAACAACGTCGTTTTGATGTCCCACTCTATTTTTCTCACCAATATAGGCTTGCTTTTTCGATCCTTCTACGAGCCCATTTCACAATTTCCAAGTCAATTTTGATAGTCATTAAGGCCCCATGCCACTTTCTCCTTATGAAAATAATGACTTCATAACGGAGATAAGTACTATTTTTGTTCTAATTTTTTTTGTGATTTTTTTAACGTAATCATAAATATTTAGTCATTTTTATTTATGTATTATAAGTCACAATTTCATCCTAATGAAGTATTTTTTTGGATTGAAAAAATAAATGCATATTAAATATATAATAAAATATATCAATAATTTTCATTTTTTACTAGAAAACATACTAAATTAGAATAGAATTTTAAATTATAGAAATAAAATGAAAATAGAAAAATATTTAGAACTACATTAAAAAAATGTTAAAAAGTTTTAAACCAAATTAATACTTATGTCATTTAAAATGTTCTTCCAAATTTCACAATCTATAAAAAATTAAAAGGCTTAAAATTTTCAAAGATTCTAAAATGTACATATTTTCCCAATAAATTTTTATGTCCCATTATGCTTGAATTTTTGTAACATAAAATTTCCTTCTCATGTTCTAGTCTAATTGTCTTAAAATAAATTTCTTGTCAACATTCAAATTTAAATTTAACATTTTCCAAGCCAATTTTTTCTTTCACAAAATTCTAAAATTTTCAAAAATCTCCAAAATTTCTAAACTCACGTATGCCTTTCCAAAATAAATTTTTGTCACTTTCTAATCCTAACATTGTCCATTTCTTTTCAAATATCGAATTTCTAAAATATTGAAATTTTTTCAAATATTTTTTGGCATGAGGGATTATCCTTAAAAACATCCTAAACCTTATACTAGGCATGAAGGGGTCACTATAAAAAGCAACTCAATACTATTTCCAATCCTTTTTCAAATTCATTTAATGGGAAAGATTATCATAAACATCATAAACTCTATCCAAATTTTTTTGTGCAAAGGATAACCTAAAATGCATTGTGAACATTTTTCACTTTGTTTGGTGTGATGAGTCACGATAACAAGCAACATAGTATGAAGATCTTTTTTTAACTCCTTTGTTGTAAAGAATCAATGTAAAAGTATCATAATCCTTTTTAAGTCTTTTGGTGAAAACAATCATTGTAAAAAGTATTCAAATATCTTTTTTAACTCCTTTGGTGTGAGAGATTACCATAAAAATCAATATAAACTTTCTCACTTCCTTTATTATAAAGGATTATTGTAAAAAGCATATGCATCCTTTCTAATTCCTTTAGTGCAATGGATCATGGTAAAAAATATCTTCATACCTTTATGCAAAGGAATACCATTACAAATATTCATCCAACTTTAAACCCTAAAATCAAAGACTAGATAAGAAAAGCCTAGACCGGAAAGTTATCAAATAAATAAAATTAAATAAAAATTCAGATAATTCAACTCAACTATTCTTAGGCAATTGATACATTTGGATTGTTTAGTTACATTCATTTATTGTGTTACTAATTTGGGGCTAGTGGTTTACAGACAAAACCATCCATGTCTTTCTATATCATTTCCTTGAAATTGAAGAACTTGCATCAAGCTCTCACTCTCTCACATCTTTAGTGGATCAATTCCACTTTTGATCTCTATTATGACCTTATACACCTTTCAACCATATACACCTTTCAACCATATACATATTCCTAAAACTATAGTGTGTACACCTATTACCAATATTTTCCATCTATATGCCAAGAAAGAGAAAAAAAAATTGAATAAAATATTAGCCAAAAAATGTAAAAAGAAATTTAGGTGATACCATTATTAGCGAAGGGCATTTAGGTTAGCCATAACCTCTAATAAGCATAACTATACTCTTGAACGTTGATGAATTTTAGTATAATAAATTAAGTCCTATTAGTTTAGATGACATTTTTTCTAAATTAGTAGTTTATGATATTGAAATTACACCTTAAACAATTAGTAGTGACTCCAATTATCCTAACTTTATTTTAGGATGGTAGGGCCCCCTGCCTTTTTTTGGTATCTAGCCCTAGTCATTGTACTAGCTAAAAGAGTAGCAAATTTGAATTGGATTAGGCACCCATAAACATATAATTTGTCTTAGCTCCCAATAAATACCAAAGGCATAGATGTAACCATTACCAATGACTCATTACCATCTTGTTCAATTGTGAAGGCATCATAACACCTTTTGCATGCATCAAGCCTTCCTAGACACATCATAATAAGTGGTTTGTGCATTTTGTGCATCCTTGCTCTTTATGTTTTTGCATTTTTTCAAATTGTTTAATGTAGCTAGATGGCAACTTGGTTTTACTTAAGTTTTGGCTAGATTTAAGATGCAAAGGGAGAGAGATCAAGAAGCTTTTATGCCTCCTTTTACTCAAAAAAAAAAAAAGCTCTTAAAGTCTAAAAATAAGATTAAGGGTAGCATTCATGATTAGCTTATTAAACTATGTATTGATCATTAAAAGGTAGGGTGATATAGCCCAGCCCCTAACCAAGGGAAAAAGATGGAGATAAGAGAGATCACTAAAGCAAAGAGAAAGGGCCAAAAGAAGAAAGTGAAGTCATAAAATAAGTTTTTTTTTTGGGCCATTCTAACTTGCCATATAGGATCCAAGAAGTGTAACAACTTACCTACTTGGACTTTTTGTAATCATTTATTTAAAAGTTAGACTTATAAGGATTGAATTGAAAAATATGTTGGGCTAGACCATTTAATATAAAAGGCATTCTTGATTAAAATACTTATCAATCAAAGATATCGTAGTGACTAAGTTTGACTGAGCATTTGAATGACGTCTAAGAGATTCTAAATAAGATGGCTACAATAAACTTGACATTAGAAGGGTGGTACAAGCACTAATTTTTGTCATGTCCTTGCTAGAGTGCTACGATACATTAGTAGTATCACTCGGTAATTTTGCTCCAAAAGGGAAGAGTATTGTGGATATAGTAAAAGACAATTTGCTTAACAAGGAGTCTAGACAAAAGGAGCAATGTATATTCAAATCAAAGATTAACACTATAGTTTTGGAAAGAAAGGGGAAGAGCAAAGAAAAAATTCCATAAGAAAGGAATGATGAGGAAAATGTTTGTGATGATAGAAGCAAAGATAAAGGAAGATCCAAAGGCTAGTTAAAGTCCATAAAGGATTTAATTTTTCATTAATGTAAGAAGCCTAGGCATATTAAGAAAGAATGCAAGAAGTAGAAAAGAGATAAAGACTAAGCAAAGTTTAAGGATTAAAAGAAAGAGAACATAACAACAAAAACAATTAATGGTAATCGTTTTATTGCATGAAAGGAAGAATATATTAATTTAGTTAATTAGGGTGTTACATGAATTATAGTACAACTACTTCCCACCATATTTCTATTGCTAAAAATCTCTTTCACTCTTACACTAACAATAATTTTGGAAGTGTGGAGATAAAGAATGATTCCATATTCAATACTATTGGCTTTAAGGATATCTAGTTAAAGACCAATCTTAGAATAATACTATTGCTGAAGGATATGAGACATAAGATACTTGAATGAATCTAATCTTTATAATAAACTTGATAATATGCGCTATAAAAGCAGGTATGAAATCTAGAGTAAATGTAATTGCTTTTACAAAGCTCTAGCATAAAAGACTAGACCATTTGAGTGAGAAAGTCCTTTAAATTCTACTTATAAAGCAACTCCTTTTAAGCATGATAGACATGCCACTTAAGACTTGTACTTATTACTTATCTAGGAAACTACATGGAGTCAATTTTTACACATTCCTCTTCAAGAATGTGGTGTTTTTAATTTAATCCATACTTATGTATATCATATGTATGAAAAAGGTTTTAGTAATATTACTTGTTCTATAACTTTTATTGATGAAAACTCTAAAAAAGTGAGTTTTCTCATTGCAAAACAAAGGTTAGGTATTTAATGTGTTCAAGGAATTCCATACTAGTGTTGAAAGAGAAATTATAAGGCAATTAAACTTATGTTTAAGCTAATACCAATGACGAGTACATGGGATCATTTAAGAACTAGTATAAAAACCATGGTATCAAGCTTGAGAAGATGCTTCTCAAAACCCCATGACATAAAGGTTTAGTAGAGAGAATGAAAAGACAATATATGAAGAGATTCACAATATGCTCTCACATGTAAAACTTCCTTAGTCATTTTGACATAAAGTAGTTATGATTATACTTGACCTTATCAATTTTTCTCCTTTCAATCTTTTAAATGATGATATTCTTAATAAGATTTGGTATGGAAAAGATGCTTCTTATGATCACTTAAAGGTATTTAGTTGTAGCTCACTTATATGTGTTCTTACATATGAGAATTCCTTGCTTGACATTAAGGAAAGACAATGTATCATTTTTAGGCATACATATTTTAAGTATGGGTATAGGTTTTGTGATCCAAAGAACAAGAATGTCTTAAAATCTAGAGATATAACTTTTTTTTCAAGACCAAACCATTGAAAATTTTAAAAAAATTATAAAATTCAAAGTATGTCAATAATGCATATGCTAATTTGGATTCATTTTTTTTAATACATCTCTCTTATAATATATGTTTATCATGGGGTAACCATAAAAAAATAACATGGTACAACATATATTTTTACTATTGTTAATGTTAGGCTAGCAGAGGAAGTCATCATAATGTTGATTATAGAGCCATAATTAAAAAGATCTACAAGGTCAAGCCAACTTTCCAAAGAAAATTCAAGAGATAAGTATATTTTGTTTAGTAATGAAGGAATGTCTAAGAGATATGATGTGGTCACAACATAATGGTATAGTTTAATGTAATTAGAGGCCATGCAAAAGGGATTAAAGTTATTGTATAAGGATTGCAAGTTAAAATTTTTGGAGATGTTGAATATTAAAGGAATAACCAGTAAACTACTACACGGTAAAGGAATACTTGACAATAAATGACTATCTTAGGCAAATTCAAATAATTTAACTTATAGCCAATGTATGTAATAAAACTAGTTGTAAAGGAGTTTTAGCATATATGCTAAGCAAGCCATTGCTCAAAGTGCCTATTATTAGTATAGCTAAATTAGAAAAGAAAATGAGTTTCTCCACATAGTTAAATGGGGAAAATTGTTAGGCTACACCTTTTAATGTGAAGGATCAATAATTATTTTATAGTTTAAAAAGCAAAAAATAAAAAATAAAAAAATAAGCTTTAGCTACTTAAAAACCTAGCCTTAGGAAGTATGTTATTGACATCTAAAGAGAAAAGGCAATATAAAGAGAAAACATAAAACTTGATATTGATCATTGATTGGATGTTTGAACATAATTTTCAAATCCAATTTTCTTACTATTTTAATAGGTTATTTCCAATAGTACAAGATTCAATTTGACTAGTATATTGATACACTTATTCCTCTCTAGTAAGACGATTCTTACACGATCTGCTTTTGTGAGATTTTTTCTTTTGAGATTTATAGTCAAATTGTTAAAAGATTTAGTTATTCTTGAAGAAAATATTGTTGTGATTGCCTTTAGATTGTTTAAAAGAGAACCTAGTTGGAAGTTAAATTGACTAGTGTTAAGGTAAATGATTGGTGGAAGATGAATAAAAAAAAATTGCTTCAACCAGACAATGGACAAAGTTTAGTGTAATTCCTCATATGACTAATGACAATGAGGCTCACATTATTTGGCAAACGCTTAACACCTTTTATGAACATAAAAGCATATAGAAGAAGGCATTCTTGATTAGAAAAATGATCAATCAAAAGTACTGGAATGAGCTCAATTTGATTGAGCATCTTAAAACTTCTAAGAGATTTTAAATGAGATGACTACAATATATTTAGCATTGGAGGATGAGGTGCAAGCATTAATTTTATTCAACTCCTTACCAAAAAGCTAGGATACATTAATAGTATTACTTAGTAACTTTGCTTTAAAAGAGAAGATTACTATAAATATGGTAAAAGAGAGTTTACTCAGCAAGGAGTTCAAACCAAAGGAGCAAAGCGTATTCAAATTTGAGGTTAAGTCTCTAGTTATGGAAAGAAGGGAGAAAAGCATAGACAAAAATTCACAAGAAAGGGATTGCAAAAACTCTTTTTATTGTGATAGAGGCAAGATAATGGAAGATTGAAAGGCTAGTCAAATTTTAAAGAGGATACAATTTGCCATTATTGTGAGAACATAAGCATATTATAAAAGAATGTAGGAAGTACAATAGAATTCAAGTTTAAGGAAATCTTAATGATCAAAAGAAAGAAGACATAATTGTAGTGAAAACTAATAATGATCTTCCCATTATATGTGAGCAAGAATGTATTACATGTATTGAAGATGCAACTACATCTAGCCATTTTACTATTAAAGACAAATCTTGGCCTAATACTATTGCTAAAGGATGTGAGCTATAAGTTGCTTAAACCAATATGATCTTTATCAGTACACTTGTAGATGATGGCTAAAAAAAAAACTTTAATAAAAGTGCATGAAAGCTCAATAAAGGCTCAATGTTATCATTGAAAGGAAAGGAGATGAATGCTTTCTATAAGAACTAAGTTAAACTTGTGAAAGGAAAAGCAAATGAAGTTGCTTCTATAGAGCTCTAGCATAAAAGACTACACCATTTAAGTGAGAAAGTCTTCCAAATTCTACTCACAAAATAGCTCCTTTCAAGTATGACAGGTATCTTACTTATGACTTACACTTATCATTTATCTAGGTAACTATACGAAGTGAGTTTTTAGACATTCCCCATCAAGAAGTGTGATGTCCTTGATTTAGTCCATAATGATGTATGTCATATACCTAAAAAACGCTTTTGTAGTGCTACTTATGTTGTAACCTTTGTTGATGACCACTATAGAAAAATGTGGGTTTTCTTATTGTGAAAAAAAGATTAGAAACTTGATGTGTTTATGGAATTCCATTGTAATGTTGAAAGAAAAACTAAAAAAAAATTGAAGTGTGTTCAAGCTAATAGTAATGGCAAGTATAGGGGATCATTTGAAAAGCACTATAAAAACATGGTATCAAGTTAAAGAAGACACCTCTCAAGACCCCACAATACAATGGTGTAACAAAGAGAATGAATAGACAATATGCGAGGAGATTTATAATATGTTCTCTTATGTAAAACTACCAAAGGAATTTTATAAGGAAGCAATTATGACTACAATTAATCTTATCAATCTTTCTCCTTCCAATTGTTTAGATGATGATATTCCTAATAAAACTTGATGTGAAAAAAAAGTTCCTTATGGTCTCTTGAAGTATTTGGTTGCAACTCACTTGTACGTGTTCCTACTACTAAGAATTCCTAGCTTGACATAGAGGAAAGATAATATATCTTTTTAAGATATACACATTGTAATTGTGGGTACAAATTTTGGGATCTAAAGAACAAAAATGTCTAGAAATCCAAAAATGTAGTTTTTTATAAAGACCAAACCATTGAAAATTTTGAAGAATCAAAAAATTCAAAGAATGTCAATGGTGTATATGCTAATATGGGTTCCATTTCTAGTACATTTCTACCCATAATGTATGTTGATTATGGTGGAGCCATCCAAGAAGAACATGATACTATAGATAATTCTTACAATTAATGATACCAGGCTACCTAAGGAAGCCATCATAAAACCAACTATAGAGCCCTTGTTAAAGTTATCTGCCAAGTAGATCTAACCTTCCAAAGAGTACTTAGGGGATAAGTATATGATACTTAACAATAAGGAAGAGTTAGAAAGATGTGATATGGCCATGTAACAAGGGTAAAGCTTGATGTAGTCAAAGGTTATGCAAAAGGGATTAAAGCACTTACACGGGGACCACAATTTAAAAGTTTTTAAGCTATCAAACAATAAAGAACATACAATAAGCAACTCTATGATAAAAGAATATTTAATAGTATATGGCTATTTAGGGTAAAGTCAAATGAATTTAACTTACAAACCAAGGTATACAAGAAAATTAGTTGTAAAAGGGGTTCAACACCCTGTATATATGTTAAGCAAGTCATTGCCCTAAAAGCCTTTTACTAGTGTAGCCAAATTGGAAATGATGGTCTTTTTATGTAATAAGATGGGAGAGATTGTTAGATTGCACCTTCCAATGTGAAGAAAAGAAAATAGCTTCAACTATTTTACTTAGCCTAAAAAAGGATGCTTCTTACATCCAAACAAAAAAGCAACCTCAATAAAGAAAAAAGGCATTAAGGAGAGAAAAAGAAAAGAAAAACTAAGGCTAATTATTGATCAAATGCTTGAACATGATTTTAAGATCCAATTCTCCTACAATTTTAGTATTTGTTTATGAAAGTACACGTTTTAGTATGATTGATATATTGATATATTTATTTCTCTTTAACAAAATTGTTCTTGTACAATCCACTTTTATGAGATGTTTTTTTCTTATGATTTCTAATTAGATTGTTGTTAACCAATAACTTGTTATAATTAAAAAAATATTATTGTGATTACCTCTAAATTGTATAAATAACTTAATTGTAATGTTATCATTTTGATTGTAAAAGTTTATTAAACTTCAATCTTATAATTTGTACCCCCTAAATTGGGTTTCTTTTAATGCAAATTAAGTATATTCTTTTGGTTTTTATTGTCTTTATATGTATATTTGATTGTAGAAATAAGAAAGGAAATTGGCTTGTAAAAATTAGTTGTCTTTGTAGTCTTTCCCAACAAAATAATGAGTCACTAATAATCTTTTCCCTCCCTCTTTCAATATAATTTAATCTATAAAACGTAGACACTTCTAAATTGCTACATATTCATTATGGACATGTATCTGACACAATATTTAATTGATATTTTGTAGATATATATCAAATACTTCAAAATGTGTTTAAAAAAATAAAATAAAATAAATTTCAAATATGTTTGTCAAATACATTTACTATACAAGTTAGATACTTTAATACACATATATATATACATAAATTTCAAAATTTTTATGGATCATAAATATAATAATTTTGTTTTACAATTTTATGCTCTCTTGGTATGAGTAATTTTATAATAAATATAAGGTCATACACACATATAATAATTTTGATGATAAATATTGTAACCAATAATTTTATAGTAAATTATATTGATTATTGTAAATTATAATTTTTTAAATATTATATTACTTATATATGAAATATATTTTTTTTAAATTCTCAACAAAATGCTAATTTTGACATAAAATAATATAATAATTACCATAAAATATGTCTTTAATATATATATATTATAATCATACTCACTTCATAATCATATATTAATTCTTTAAGAATTTGTGTGTTCCGTATTCGTGTCATGCCCTTTTATGTGTTTATGCAATATAAAATTTAATAAATTGGGGCAAACATTCTTCAAGTTCAACTTTACCACAGGATATCTGCTAGTTTTACGTTAAATAGTTCCTTGTCACTGTACTAAACATTTGAAGTCCATTGCAAAACTCATCTATCTATATAATTAGCTAATTACATAGTCTGAGTTGCCTAAATGATGGAATTTGATAAAAGTTATTTAGCAGACTCTGGAAAGAATTCCAGGAGAGACATATGATAATTTACATGCCCTATATTTTAGTCCAAAAAGATCGAGAGTGAAATGATTTTGAGTATGGTTTCATTAGTTTTTTTTTTTTTAAAAAAAAAAATCTCTTTAAATTGCCAAAACAAAAACTGTATGTAGGAGCCAAAGCTCCAAAGGGAGCATTGAGAAATTTTTGGCTAGGAGAGTAGAGTGTCTAGATAAGAAGGTCATTTATTAGTCTGATAGATTGTATACAATTTTCAGTAATAAAGTGAACCAGCAACAAATAGGGGTTCATAAATGCGATTAACAAGCTTGTGCTTCTAGTTCATGGATATTGTTGACTGTATCTCTGGAACGGACAGATATAGTGGTCCAGGGTTGTTAATTTACAATCGCATGCTCAATTCTCATCCAAGGCGGCCTGCCATGTGTGGCATGTCATAATTAAAACATCACATTGCACATTAGCAATCTCAAGGACAAAATGTAACCAGGCCAAAATAACAGCAAACTGGAGTGGTAGCAAAGTGTGTATATTTGTCACACTGACAGAATTTGCATAGTTGCTTATTTTGACTAGCCATATAAGAAAAAAAGTATCAGATAAACCTAGTCTATTTATTATTTATTGGAAAACCCATTGACAGGGCCAGACCTCCAAGTTTATTTAATGATTCCTCTTTCGGAAAGGATCGCTTAATCCTGCTGTTACATTCTCTAGGGAATTGCTGAAAAGGGCTGAGAGTGATGTTTATGATCTGGCCCTCCAGGTGGAATTCTCGTCGTGGATGCATCTGTCATTGCCCGCTTCTTAACATACTTCAGTTTCGATAACCCGTAGCCTAATTCATGCAAAAGAGAACCGCTATCGATCCTTTTAGGCATACCACTAAGCGCGCGATAACGCAATGCTTCCAGGGCAACGACATTCAACGACAGCACGAAGAGGAACAACAATATTGAACCCCTCATGACAGCAGCTTTAAGATCGATAATCTCCCAGTTGTAGCTTATGTAGCCTTGAGGTGCTAAGTAATGCGGGAAGATTAGAACTGTACCTGAATTTATATATAGTAATGCTAATGCCCGATGTAAATACACAATAATTTCCAAGCTGAAACGATAATGGCAATGGCGTCTATAAGCCGACAAATATATCCTTCGTGTGTCTTGTTGTCCTTTCCATTACCTCAAATTACACGAAGTTCACAGTCCCCACCTGAGCACCCATAATTCTTCTCTGGGGTCAGTTACTATAACCATAATTTTCATTATTATTTATTTAACAACTAGAGAAGAATTATGAAGCGCTCTTAAAAGGACATGGAACATTTTGAGAGACAAAACGAAAGTGCCTTTGCATTGTCAGAAAGTCACTTTTATGTTAGATCGTTTCTTTCGTCATTTGACACCGTTGCTTTTTTCGCAAAGAGCGAATCGCCCCGCACAAAACCAACTTTTCATGCTGTCTATTGCCTTTTCCCGATCGATTTCCATTAACTTAAAAAACTGCCTCTCTTGAAACCTAATTTCTCAACTAGCCATCGTTGGTTAATTCTTTGTTTTTGTTTTATCGTTTTGCCCTTTTCATCACCCTAACGGACATATCTTCCAAAATTTAAAAATTTGATTACAGGACATATGAAACCAGAAAGACAAGCTTAAAAAGTGGTCCTCGTATAACTGTTGCACTTTTGTTTTCTACATGCCAAATTAATCGTGGTCAACGGTTATCAACTTCATAGTGATTTTAATTGAATGTGTCACTATCTATGAAACAAGGCACAAAAGTTATTACCGACCCACTCTATTTTTAAAGTTTAATTTCAATCGTCCTCTCAATCCTTTTACTCCCCACTACTTGTTTTAAATCCAATCTGCTCGACTGTCGTAAATGTTTGTGAATCAAAAGTTAATCAACTGATACATTGCTTAATACGTAGAAAGCTTAAATTGTTTTCATGCACATCTTCCATCTAAACGTCCTAATGTATCATTCCCTGATTGGTCTATCTCGGTGCTTTTGTTTTTGTGCAAAGAAAGAAAATCTATATGTTTATCAATTTTGTCATCAAACGCTGCATATCTCTCAGCAGATGAAAAAACACAAGCAAAAGTATGTAGGGCATGTTTTTCTGCTAGCCAAATGTATGCGTGTGCATCAACCATCTATTAGCCACCTCAATGCTTTGAGTAAAGGGAGATGCTGGAGGTATCAATATCTAATCTTAAAAAAAAAAAAAAAACCACGCATAAAAACTGTTTTGTGTGCATTGATGAGAGAGGAAGCATATGAGGTAACATTTTTCTGGCAATTGAGCATGTGCATTGCTTACATATCTGCTTGCATGTGTGTGTATATGGTAAAATCATTTATTTTTTTCATTAGAGGCACCTCATATATTATAGGTTGGACAAATGGACATATCTCCTTCACATAAACCCTCTAATTGTATTAGGTATTAGTAGGACTTGAATCCAAGTTTCTGAAGATCATGGCAACTAGCTTTAAAAGCTAGCCTAACTGAGAAGATCTTCATGAATGCTTATCGAGCTCAATACTACAAGATCATGAATACGTGTATCTCCACATCTATATGCAAATGTTAAAATACTTTAAGGCTTAACATACATAATGTGTATCGAACTTTACACTTAATAATTATATAGAAAAGAAAATTAATGCCTTGCCCACGATTGAGTTGTGGACAATGATTCATCTTGTTTGTTTTTGATGTGTGAACGCACTTGTTATGTGGATTGAAGTATCTCCCGGCGGTCAGGCACGAAAATATCAAATCCAATTGTGATTAGACTTTATAGGATTCGTTTGGTTTACATTTTGCTGATTTATGTTATTAGTTGTTATCGTTGATTGCTGATTATTATTATTAATTACTGTTGTTAATAAAAAATAAAATTATATTATTTCGTTAGACTGATATCGCCCATAATATCAAAGTGATTATTTAGGATATCTTGTTTATGTTTCAAATAAAACGTAAACTATCTTTAAAAATAAGATTTATAGCCACAATAAAGTTGTTTCCTTTTCTTGTTCCCTTTGAATTAGAGTACTCCTAGAATGAGAAAGAAAAATATCTCTTGTCCTTAACATAGACTTTATTTGCTTGGAAGGATTTAGATAATTGACAAAATTGTAAAATTCCTTCTAGGGCGAGAGATATTTAAGTAAATAGGAAATTGCTTTTAAAGGTATTTTGATCATATATTAATTATCTGTTCTATCTAAACAGTAATTTAGAGTTATTTTTTTTTATTAGAAGCTTATCAGCAAATAACAAACTTTAAAAAAATTTACCAAATGCGCAATACTTTTTTTTCTTCAACCGAATACCAAAAGCACCCACTAAATAGCAAAAATAGACAACTCTTTAGATTGAATGTGGTTTTGTAACGGGATAATGTGAAAAGGCAATAGTTTTGGAAGGTTCGGAAACTATTCAAATATTAAGAAGGAAAATAACTCAATTGAAAGAAAAGAGAAAATATGTTTTCTTAGATTATTAGAATTTCCAAGTATTTAGTCTTTTTTTTTTTTAATGAAACGTCCACCAGGATGCATTTATTAATAAAATCAACATGAACAAAAAAAACACAATAAGAAATTTTGTAAATTCAAAGAAGAAAAAAAGTGAGCTTATTTTTGCCCAAATTCAATCTACAACGGTTAGTTTATTAGGTTGTAGAACTCTTTTATAAAGTGAGCTAGAGACTAAGAAGAGCTATTTATTATATACATCTAGTGAAAAGAGAAAAGACATCATAAGAGAGAGATTAGGCATTTTAAAGTGAAAAGTTGAGATTATGAAAGATTAAGAGTGCATAGATTATGATTGTGAAAAGAGATAAGGTACTATAGTGAAAAGTGATAAATCGTGGTCTTAAAGTCTTGAAGAACTATTGGTTATTAGGAGAGTTTTGTAGATGTTTTGTTCTTTAGTGAAAAATCTTGAAAAGTGATATTTAGGTCAAGGTGACATAGTGTAAAGTGTTATTTTCACCCTACAAAAGAATAGAAGATTAGGGAAGTTAAACTCTCCAAGGACAGACCTTAAGGAGTCGATGTAGGTTCTTGATTTGAGTCAAATCGCTATAAATTGCTATCTTATTTACTTTCAATTACTTATATTACTTGCTTTATTATTTTCATTACTAGTTATTTTGTTATTATTCTTGAGAATTGGGATTAAGTGTAGGTTAAGCAATGAAACCAAATAAACTTAATTTACACCTTTCTTTAGTTACTCTAGGGACTAATAAGTGGCATCAAAGTCAATATCTATTTCATATCACAAACCTTGTAGAGTTGAACCATGACATCTCTTATACCCATGTATTATGTTGAAAGTTGAAACATGCTTAGTGATGTATGGAATTATTTTACACATTTTGTATTATAATTTGAGTATTTTTTTCTAGTTCGTAGGTTAATTAGTCTTAATATTTTAGGTTTTAATTGCATTTATTTAGTTTTTTGTATTATGTTATTTTTTAGGTTTAAATAATGAATTAGGCTTTAAATAGGCTTAAGAGATAAAGGATTTTGACTAGGAAACCTCTTATATTTTGATAGGAATTCCTATTCTGATAGTTTTAACATTATTCAGGTTTTGAGTCATAATCGGAGTTATGAACCTCATATTAGGGTGTTCTTTAACTTTCTATAAAGATAAGACATTGGGGCCCAATGCTATAAATTTGGAAAAAAATCTGAATTACATTAAGAATAAAAAAGATAAGAATTAAAGCTAATTTTGTGAGGCATATGTGTTGGCCAAATTAGGGTTTTGAGAAAGATATATATTAAAGGGAAAATATCATAATGAAAAAAGGGTTCTAAGTGGTGGAAAAGTAGGATAAAATAACAAATAAAGGATTTAGAAGTAATGAAGACAAAAGACAAACGTGTAAGAGTCAAGGACAACTGGTTGACCTTCCTTTTTTTGTCTCTTTATCCCCACTATTCACTAATTTGTTTAAAGATGTTCTTATGAATGTTTAATTGTTAACTTATTTGTTCTGATGAATATGAGTGGCTAAAAATTTTATTCTAGGGTAAGGATGTAGTCATTGAATTTTATTAGAACTTGATATTACAAGTGTTTTGAGTGATCTTAGTTAATTTGATTTGATGCTTTCAATTTTCATTTGTGTAAGTAATAAACCATTATTTTCATGTTTAAGGTATTAAATGATGGAGAGAAAGAAGAAGTTTTATACTAGTTCGTAAGAGCATTAAACCTAGATTATGTACTTTAGAAATAAATACACATCCTTATGATCACTGTTAGGAAATTTCACAAATCTTAACTCATGTTAGTTTTTATAATCATTAAAATGAGTATAGTTGTTAAATTTTGAAAAAGATCATCATATACCTAAGGGAATTCGATCATTAGTGCTAACAAGTTTAATTTCAATAGTTGGATATTAAGTTAGTTATTAGAATTAGTTAATAAAATCTAAGTCCTAGAACCTTTGTTTATTGATTTTCAAATTATATTTTAAAATTAATTTTTAATTTCATTGTTGAATTAATCCCTTTTCATTTAGTAGAAAAGTTTCATAATTTAGTACTTGATTGTCCTCCTTGCGAAATTGATATTTGGACTCACATCCATTTTATAACTTGAATGTCTTATACACTTATGGTAGATTTTAGGGTAATCAAGTTTTTGGCATCATTACTAAAGAGAA